>JAFLJL010017698.1:24055-36555 GCA_018398815.1 Conus ventricosus | reverse complement strand
TGATGACAGGACTTTGTACTGAGGTTTATCACATCGTGATGATGGGACTTTGTACTGAGGTTTATCGCATATTGATGATAGGACTTTTTACTGAGGTTTATCGCATAGTGATGATAGGAGTTTGTACTGAGGTTTATCACATAGTGATGATAGGACTTTGTACTGAGGTTTATCACATAGTGATGATAGGACTTTGTACCGAGGTTTATCGCATAGTGATGATAGGACTTTGTACTGAGGTTTATCCTATAGTGATGATAGGACTTTGTACTGAGGTTTATCACATAGTGATGATAGGACTTTGTACTGAGGTTTATCACATAGTGATGTGATGACGATAGGACTTTGTACTGAGGCTGTTGATCACATAGTGATGATAGGACTTTGTACTGAGGCTGTTGATCACATAGTTATGATAGGACTTTGTACTGAGGCTATTGATCACATAGTGATGATAGGACTTTGTACTGAGGCTGTTGATCACATAGTGATATGATGATGATAGGACTTTGTACTGAGGCTGTTGATCACATAGTTATGATAGGACTTTGTACTGAGGTTGTTGATCACATAGTGATGATAGGACTTTATACTGAGGCTGTTGATCACATAGTGATGATAGGACTTTGTACTAAGGCTGTTGATCACATAGTGATATGATGATGATAGGACTTTGTACTGAGTCTGTTGATCACATAGTGATGTGATGACGACAGGAATTTGTACTGAGGCTGTGATCACATAGTGATGTGATGACGACAGGAATTTGTACTGAGGCTGTTGATCACATAGTGATATGATGACGGTAGGTCTTTGTACTGAGGCTGTTGATCACATACTGATGTGATGACGGTAGGTCTTTGTACTGAGGCTGTTGATCACATAGTGATGTGATGACGGTAGGTCTTTGTACTGAGGCTGTTGATCACATAGTGATGTGATGATGGTAGGTCTTTGTACTGAGGCTGTTGATCACATAGTGATGTGATGATGGTAGGTCTTTGTACTGAGGCTGTTTACCCCAGGCAGAAACACCTTATCAAGGCTCAAAACCAGAACATTGTCCAAACAGTAAGAGAAAGAAAATGTGGGGGCCGGAATAGCTCAGTTGGTAGCGCGCTGGACTCATAATATCGTGGCGATCCTGGGGTTAGTAACATAATAATAACATAGCATTATAAAGTGCCTGGCCAAAGGTTCTAGGCACTGACAATCCACACTCTCGTGAAAGCATCGGGCTGACTACCTGGGTAGTGCCGACTAAAGAGCTGCCTGCCGAGGCTTCATTTTGTCGTTTCCCGTGCCGACGCTTCATTTTGTCGTTTCCCGTGTCACCCCAGTCAATAGTGTTCAGTGTTTGTCGTTTCCCGTGTCACCCCAGTCAATAGTGTTCAGTGTTTGTCGTTTCCCGTGTCACCCAGTCAATAGTGTTCAGTGTTTGTCGTTTCCCGTGTCACCCCAGTCAATAGTGTTCAGTGTTTGTCGTTTCCCGTGTCACCCCAGTCAATAGTGTTCAGTGTTTGTCGTTTCCGTGTCACCCCAGTCAACAGTGTTCAGTGTTTGTCGTTTCCCGTGTCACCCCAGTCAACAGTGTTCAGTGTTTGTCGTTTCCCGTGTCACCCCAGTCAACAGTGTTCAGTGTTTGTCGTTTCCCGTGTCACCCCAGTCAACAGTGTTCAGTGTTTGTTGTTTCCCGTGTCACCCCAGTCAACAGTGTTCAGTGTTTGTCGTTTCCCGTGTCACCCCAGTCAACAGTGTTCAGTGTCGTTCACTCCATTTGCTTACTTCCTCTTTTTTCCATTTCTCACGCAGGGTGCATGCCATGTGTCACGTGTCATCCATACCAACGGCCAAACTGGCCGTCTCTTCCGAAAGTTGGTGATGGGATTTGACGTGTGTGCAAGATGTTATGCGTGCGTTCACACACGTACGGAACCCCGATTTATAGTCTCATTCGAAGGACTGTTTGGGAAATGGAGTCAGAGCCAATGTGAACTCCGAGGGGAAAATCCCCATGTACCGAAACGGCCCGGCGGAGATCCGAACCCGCAACCCCAGGATCACCAAGATCACGAATCGGAAGCTCTACCACTGAGCTATTCTGGCCCCCAGCTATTTCGGGTTGCGGGTTCGAATCTTCGCTGGGCCGTTTCGGTACAGGGGGAGTGAGATTTAAAAGATGAACATTAACCAAAGAAAAAAAAAAGGTAGACTACTGTATTATTTACTCCATGGCTCTCTTCATCGCTCCCTCCCTCTTCCTCCCTCCCACTATCTCCCTCCCTCACTCCCCCACCTCTCTCTCTCTCAGGGCTGGGTGGAAAAAGCTTTCATATTGCTTATCTCATTAACCTGCTGATATAAAGAAATTCGTTCTCTCTCTCTCTCTCTCTCTCTTCTTCTGACTCCCCGCTCTCTTTCCTCCCCACGCCCCCCCCTCCTCCTCATCCCGTGTCTGTGCCGTCGTCGAGCCATGGATCAGGGTTTCCCTGTTAGCTTGCGTGTACACGTGCAGGCTTCGATTTCTATTCCTGTCCATCTTCCAATATTAATCTTCCATCTCATTGACGAAACCGAGCTGACACACCGTGTGCCCTTTGAACCTGTCACACCCCCCGGGATCAATGAATGACCCCGGCAAGTAATTTGTCACGAATATCACGTGTGACACACAGTAGACTGGCGCGGTAGGGGACAGGCGGGGGAGGGGGGGGGGGGGGGGGGGGAACGTTTATATATTGTACAGGCAACTGCTGAGCCGTACGTGACACCGGGGCGTTTTGAAGCCACGACTGTTCCGCTTTCACAGCCAGCGACGACGACAACAACAACAACGACAAAACATCCTCAACGACAGAGACGGCGCTTATGGTGAACGCTACGGTTTTTAACCGCGTGCATTCATTCAGGCCGAAGTAACGACCCACCATTTTCCTTTGACCGTTTGGAGAAAGTGTGAGAAACCCAGCGTTCCAAGTGTGGGACCCTTGTCGTTCAATGTGCTGGGTTTTTAATTTTTTTTTATTGAGACGTTAAAACTGTGAAAAGGACCAGATCCAGAGAGAGAAAGGGGAGGGGGGGGGGGGGGGAGAGAAGGAGAGCGGGAGAGAAAGAGAAATAGAGAGAGGGAGAGAAAGAAAGAGAGAGAGAGAGAGAGAGAGGGAGAGAGGGAAAGAGAGAGAAAGTGGGGAGAACAGAGGGGAAAGAGAGAGAAAGTGAGAGGGAAGAGAGAGAGAGAGAGAGAAGGGGGGCAGAGAGAGAGAGAGAGAGAGAGAGAGAGAGAGAGAGAAGGAGGGGGGGGGGGTAGAGAGAGAGAGAGAGGGAGAGTACCAGCCATAGCGTTTAGAGAGCGGAGGAGGCGGCGCGGCATGGGTGGCATGCAAACCCGCCTTTCAAAGGCATGTCAAAGGATGCACATAGAAACTGAACAATAACACTGTAATGGCTTCGTTGAGTGCATTTGTTTGAGTCTGTGTTAGAGTTCGCGCTCACGTGCGCGCTCGTGTGTGTGTGTGTGTGTGTGTGTGTGTGTGTGTGTGTGTGTGTGTGTGTGTGTGTGTGTGTGCCTGCATGCGTGTATGCGTGCGTGTGTGTGTGCGCGCGCATGTTTGTGTGTGCGTGCGCGCGCGCGCGCGTGTGTGTGTGTTTGTATGTGTGTGTGTGTGTGTGTGTGTGTGTATGAGAGAGAGAGAGAGAGAGAGAGGAGAGAGAGAGAGAGAGAGGAGCGAGAGAGAGAGAGAGAGAGCGCCCACACGCAAATCCCGTTCAGTTGTGTCAAGGCCCTTTCATAGCGTAGACTTCACACACACACACACACACCACACACACACACATATATATATACACACACGCGCGCGCGCGCACACACACACACCACACACACACACACACACACACACACACACACACACACACTCTCTCTCTCTCTCTTTCTCTTCATCACTCACTCACCACACACACACACACACACACACACACACCACACACACACACACACACTCACTCACTCACTCATTCACACACCACACATACACACCACACACACACACCACACACACACACACACACACACACACACACACACACACACACACACTGAGGCCTGTTATGGGGAAAGTATCTGGCTCGTTCATAATGCACAGAACAGGAGAGTTGACAGCGTGCTGATCTAGAGATTGCTGTTCTTGAAGCGGACAGGTGTTATGAAGTGAGGCCGTGAGAGGCGCCAGGCTTTTCGCTTTGTTCATGGCCATCAGATATCTATTGAAAAATTATATCAGGCCACCCTCTCCCGTCTTGTTCCCAAAAAATGTCACATAACCCAAAAAGCACCGCAGAATGGAAATCAAATTCTTATCACGTAGGTTATCCCGCCTCTCCCTGAAGACAAACAAAGAAACAATCTAGCAAGTTATCAGTTGTATTGTCCCCACCTCCCCTGAAGACAAACAAAGAAAACAATCTAGCAAGTTATCAGTTGTATTGTCCCCACTTCTCCTCTGAAGACAAACAAAGAAACAATCTAGCAAGTTATCAGTTGTATTGTCCCCACCTCTCCCTGAAGACAAACAAAGAAACAATCAGTTGTGTTCTCCCCACCTCTCCCCTGAAGACAAACAAAGAAACCATCTAGCAAGCTATAAGTTGTATTATCTTCACCCCTCCCATGAAGACAAAGAAACAATCTAGCAAGGTGCAAGTTGTGTTATCCCCACCTCTCCCTGAAGAGAGAGAGAGAGAGAGAGAGAGAGAGGAGAGAGAGAGAGAGGAGAGAGAGAGAGAGAGAGAGAGAGAGAGAGAGCGGAAACTACCAGTACAGAACTACAAGAAGACGGGGATATTCATAACTGAATGACTCCGTCCTTCCCTACATCTTCACAAGGGAGGAGGGGGGGGGGGGGGGGGGGGGGGGGGTGGGAGGGAGGGGGGGGGGGGCACAATAAAAAAAAAGTCGATATTGTCTCCTTTGCAGAACGGGAAAGTAAATCAAGCCGAGTAAACAGGCTGGGAGAAAGCATTGAAACAAGAAGACAGAAATGAAAGAAATTAAATCAAAATGGATTAGTAGTAACAGGTGGGAGAAAGCATTGAAACAAGAAGACACAAATGAAAGAAATTAAATCAAAATGGATCTAGTAGTAACAGGCTGGGAGAAAGCATTGAAACAAGAAGACACAAATGAAAGAAATTAAATCAAATGGATCCAGTTGCAAAGTGAGATGACTGCAGGCAGAAATCTAAACAAATCTTAAATAAATGTTTAGCGAATCGCAGAAACAACAACAACAACAACAACAACAACAACAACAACAAAACAACACAAACAACAAAAAAAGGTGGACAAACGAATCACAAGACAAACACGGCGCGTTTCGACCTCTTAGGTCTTGTTCTGGCAAGATACAAAACAGTCACTACAACGAAAATGAACGAGCAATGATACAAAACAGTCGCTACAACGAAAAAAGAACGAGCAATGAATGATACAAAACAGTCGCCACAACGAAAATGAACGAGCAATGAATGATACAAAAACAGTCACCACAACGAAAATGAACGAGCAATGAATGATACAAAACAGTCACTACAACGAAAATGAACGAGCAATGAATGATACAAAACAGTCACTACAACGAAATGAACGAGCAATGAATGATACAAAACAGTCACTACAACGAAAATGAACGAGCAATGAATGATACAAAACAGTCACTACAACGAAAATGAACGAGCAATGATACAAAACAGTCACTACAACGAAAATGAACGAGCAATCACTTATCTTCAATCACCTCAGTGCAAGATAGGCGTTGACAGGCTGAATAATTTGTCACAATATTCTGGTCACAAATTCTATCCTAAAGAAGATGGGAATTCTTCCCAGCGATCTGTGTTCATTTTGTGAAACTGAAACCGATTCAAAATCGGAAATGAAATGAGGTAGGGAACAGTAAACAAGTGGGGCATGTTTTGCTCCCATAAGGAAACCTAACACAGAGTAACTTTTATTCAAGACTGGCACAGCCTTTTAAACTGAATAAAGTCAGACAAATACATAGACGAACAATCTAGTAGTGGGGGAAAAAACAAGCGCAGGCCAACAATGAACTGTCTGGCAAAGATTTGGACTTGAGGGGAGGGGGGAGGAAGTTTGAAGATGGAGAAAAACTGGGAAAATAAATTAAAAAAAAAAAAGTTACAGATATGAAAAACTCTTCTCTAGCTGCATAAGGGAACCATCGCAATCCCTTTTGAAGGCAGATATATTTGTATTGCCTGCTCCGAGGCCTTTCGCGCGCTGGATCGGGACTCATCAGGGAGACACGGCTGGTTGTGTCTGCGCTCCCGGCGTCAAATAGAGACACACCACAGTCCATAATACTGTGGTGTTCTCAGCACCATGGGTGCAAAAAAAGAATCCAATGCACCCCAGAGCAGCCAGCGAAGAGTAGTAATGCAACCAAACGAAAGTGTGGGGAGGAAAAAAAGTTGCTGTAAAACTAAAGACATTATGCGAATAATATAAAATGTAGGGGACAGTCTTTGAGCCTACGCCTGAGGATCCACCCATAGATGCAAGGGAGATCAAAAGACAAAACACACGACGGACAGAAACAAATACAAATAACCTCAATTTAATCAAAGCAAAATCGGAAATGAAATGAGGTAGGGAACAGTAAACGATAAACAGTAAACAAGTGGGGTATGTTTTGCTCCCATAAGGAAACCTAACACAGAGTAACTTTTATTCAAGACTGGCACAGCCTTTTAAACTTGAATAAAGTCAGACAAATACATAGACGAACAATCTAATAGTGGGGGAAAAAAACAGCGTAGGCCAACAACTGAACTGTATGGCAAAGATTTGGACTTGAGGGGAGGGGGGGAGGGAAGTTTGAAGATGGAGAAACTGGGAAAATAAAATTTAAAAAAAAAAGTTACAGATATGAAAACTCTTCTCCAGCTGCATAAGGGAACCATCGCAATCCCTTTTGAAGGCAGATATATTTGTATTGCCTGCTCCGAGGCCTTTCGCCCGCTGGATCGGGACTCATCAGGGAGACACGGCTGGTTGTGTCTGCGCTCCCGGCGTCAAATAGAGACACACCACAGTCCATAATACTGTGGTGTTCTCAGCACCATGGGTGCAAAAAAGAATCCAATAGCACCCCCAGAGCAGCCAGCGAAGAGTAGTAAATGCAACAAACGAAAGTGTGGGGAGGAAAAAAAGTTGCTGTAAAACTAAAGACATTATGCAAATAATATAAAATGTAGGGGACAGTCTTTGAGCCTACGCTGAGGATCCACCCAAAGATGCAAGGGAGATCAAAAGACAAACACACAGACGGACAGAAACAAATACAAATAACCTCAATTTAATCAAAGCAAAATCGGAAATTTTTTCTTTCTTTCTTTCTGCGTACGCAGGCTGATACTCCTGCGGACACTCCTGTATAAACCAGGCAGTGGAGTTTTGTGTGTATGACCCTTTTTTATCCCGCCATTAGGGCAGCCATACTCCATCTTCGGGGAAGGTGCATGCTACGTGTCACGTGTCATCCATACCAACGGCCAAACTGGCCTTCTCTTCCGAAAGTTGGTGATGGGATTTGACGTGTGTGCAAGATGTTATGCGTGCGTTCACACACGGAACCTCGGTTTATAGTCTCATTCGAAGGACTATATGGGGAATGGAGTCTGAACCAATGTTAACTCCGAGAGAAAAATCCCCCTATACCGAAATTCGAACCCGCAACCCAGGATCACGAGTCCGGCGCTCTACCAACTGAGCTATCCGGCCCCCTCAAAATCGGAAATGAAATGAGGTAGGGAACAGCAAACGATAAACAGTAAACAAGTGGGGTATGTTTTGCTCCCATAGGAAACCTAACACAGAGTAACTTTTATTCAAGACTAGCTGCATAAGGGAACCATCGCAATCCCTTTTGAAGGCAGATATATTTGTATTGCCTGCTCCGAGGCCTTTCGTCCGCTGGATCGGGACTCATCAGGGACACACGGCTGGTTGTGTCTGCGCTCCCGGCGTCAAATAGAGACACACCACAGTCCATAATACTGTGGTGTTCTCAGCACCATGGGTGCAAAAAAGAATCCAATAGCACCCCAGAGCAGCCAGCGAAGAGTAGTAAATGCAACCAAACGAAAGTGTGGGGAGGAAAAAAAGTTGCTGTAAAACTAAAGACATTATGCAAATAATATAAAATGTAGGGGACAGTCTGTGTTTCTGTCCGTCTGTGTGTTTGTCTTTTGATCTCCCTTGCATCTTTGGGTGGATCCTCAGGCGTAGGCTCAAAGACTGTCCCCTACATTTTATATTATTTGCACACTCACACACACACACACACACACACACACACACACACACACACACACACACACACACACACTCACTCACTCACTCACTCACTCACTCACACACCACACACACACACACACACACACACACACACACAACACACACACACACACACACACTACACACACACACACACACACACACACACACACACACACACACACACACACACACTCACTCACTCACTCACACACACACGCACGCACGCACGCACGCACGCACGCACGCACACACACACACACACACACTCGCACGCACGCACGCACGCACGCACGCACGCACGCACGCACGCACGCACGCACGCACGCACGCACGCACGCTCTCACTCACTCACACACACACACACACACACACACACACACACACACACACACACACACACACACCTCTTACTACCACCACCACCACCATCACTACTATCTCGATCGACATCGATCGCGATAGAAGTGTCCCCGAAATTGTTTGACATGTCCTTGACAGCGCCCTCCTGACCCACCAACTGATAGCAGGAGGACTTCAGATCAGGCTGAGATAGTCCCACAGCGACAGCTGATAGCAGGAGGACTTCAGATCAGGTGAGATAGTCCCACAGCCGACAGCTGATAGCAGGAGGACTTCAGATCAGGCTGAGATAGTCCCACAGCCGACAGCTGATAGCAGGAGGACTTCAGATCAGGCTGAGATAGTCCCACAGCCGACAGCTGATAGCAGGAGGACTTCAGATCAGGCTGAGATAGTCCCACAGCCGACAGCTGATAGCAGGAGGACTTCAGATCAGGCTGAGATAGTCCCACAGCCGACAGCTGATAGCAGGAGGACTTCAGATCAGGCTGAGATAGTCCCACAGCCGACAGCTGATAGCAGGAGGACTTCAGATCAGGCTGAGATAGTCCCACAGCCGACAGCTGAACACATAGGGGCACTTAATGAGGGCTGAGGGAAGGGACTGAACGTCGTCAAACACGCAGGTGGGAAAAGGTTATAAGCATACATGTACCTCGGCCACTTCTCTGCTACGTCTTCGCTGGATGAAAGAAGTTCTTCTTTGGTGTGAGGGTTCTGTCAGAAAAGAGAGTCCGAAGAAAAGGAAAATGGACACTGGATAAAAGTCCTCTCCGAAGTGAAGACTCTTGTATGGTAATTATGGTTAACGGTATATTCGTGATACTTCTTTCCATTATCATTATTTGCTATCTTTTTGTTGTGAAAAATATTGACTTGAACATCGATACCTTTTACGTATTCTTCGATTATGATATATTTGTGAGTGATCCAGGATTATACCGAATGATTTGTAACAAGATTTTCGGCGTGTTTTTCGAGGTGTATTTTAAAGGGTTGTGTGAATTAGTTTTCTTTTTTAAAAATATTATAAAAAAAAAGAAAATATGACTTGTGAGTTGACTTCAACGCAATGACGCCCAGATATGGCCCTTTACGGTCGGCTGGGCTATAAGCAGCATTACCTCAACTTACATTTGATCAAAACATGTTGTTTCTGAAAGAAAAGAGCCTATAGTCAGAGAGGGGGAAAGAGGGAGGAGAAAACGAAGTCATCAGGCAACGATATATGTGTCACTGTGTGGAGAAAGGGGGAAAGAGGGGGGCGGGGGGGGGGGGGGGGGGGAGAAAGCGAAGTCATCAGCCAGCGATAGATGTGTCGCTGTGTGGAGAAAGAGGGAAAGAGGGGGGGGGGGGGAGAAAGCAAAGTCATCAGCCAACGATAGATGTGTCGCTGTGTGGGGGAAAGTGGGAGGGAGAAATCGAAGTCATCAGCCAACGATAGATGTGTCGCTGTGTGGAGAGAGAGGGGGGGGGGGGGAGAGCGAAGTCATCAGCCAGCGATAGATGTGTCGCTGTGTGGAGAAAGAGGGGGGGGGGGGGGGAGAGCGAAGTCATCAGCCAGCGATAGATGTGTCGCTGTGTGGAGAAAGAGGGAAAGAGGGAGGGAGAAAGCGAAGTCATCAGCCAACGATAGATGTGTCGCTGTGTGGAGAAGAGGGGGGGGGGGGGGAGAAAGCGAAGTCATCAGCCAACGATAGATGTGTCGCTGTGTGGAGAAAGAGGGGGGGGGGGGGGGGGGAGAGAAGCGAAGTCATCAGCCAACGATAGATGTGTCGCTGTGTGTAGAAAGAGGGGGGGGGGGGGGGAGGGAGAAAGCGAAGTCATCAGCCAACGATAGATGTGTCGCTGTGTGGAGAGAAAGAGGGAAAGAGGGAGGGAGAAAGCGAAGTCATCAGCCAGCGATAGATGTGTCGCTGTGTGGAGAAGAGGGGGGGGGGGGGGGGGAGAGCGAAGTCATCAGCCAGCGATAGATGTGTCGCTGTGTGGAGAAAGAGGGGGGGGGGGGGAGAGGCGAAGTCATCAGCCAGCGATAGATGTGTCGCTGTGTGGAGGAAAGTGGGAGGCAGGAAAGCGAAGTCATCAGCCAACGATAGATGTGTCGCTGTGTGGAGAAAGAGGGGGGGGGGGGGGGGGGGGAGAGCGAAGTCATCAGCCACGATAGATGTGTCGCTGTGTGGAGAAAGAGGGAAAGAGGGAGGGAGAAAGCGAAGTCATCAGCCAACGATAGATGTGTCGCTGTGTGGAGAAAGAGGGAAAGAGGGAGGGAGAAAGCGAAGTCATAAGCCAACGATAGATGTGTCGCTGTGTGGAGAAAGAGGGAAAGAGGGAGGGAGAAAGCGAAGTCATAAGCCAACGATAGATGTGTCGCTGTGTGGAGAAAGAGGGGGGGGGGGGGGAGAGCGAAGTCATCAGCCAACGATAGATGTGTCGCTGTGTGGGGGAAAGAGGGGGGGGGGGGGGGGAGGAGAAAGCGAAGTCATCAGCCAACGATAGATGTGTCGCTGTGTAGGGGAAAGAGGGGGGGGGGGGGGGGAAGCGAAGTCATCAGCCAACGATAGATGTGTCGCTGTGTGGGGGAAAGAGGGGGGGGGGGGGAGAGAAAGCGAAGTCATCAGCCAACGATAGATGTGTCGCTGTGTGGAGAAAGAGGGGGGGGGGGGGGGGGAGAAAGCGAAGTCATCAGCCAAAGATAGATGTGTCGCTGTGTAGGGGAAAGAGGGGGGGGGGGGGGGGGAAGCGAAGTCATCAGCCAACGATAGATGTGTCGCTGTGTGGGGGAAAGAGGGGGGGGGGAGAAAGCGAGTCATCAGCCAAAGATAGATGTGTCGCTGTGTAGGGGATTCGTCATCTGTGCCGCGATACGGCTGTTTGATACGTACATTCCTGTTACACAGAGACACCGTGTGTAATTGTGACCGACAGCCAGTGTGACACTCCCTAGAGAGAGAGAGGAGAGAGAGAGAGAGAGAGAAGGAGAGGAGAGAGAGGAGGAGAGAGAGGAGAGAGAGAGAGAGGAGAGGGAGAGAGAGTCAACGAGTCAACGAGTTTATTGCTTTTAAGCAAGGAAGCCCATAAAGCGTTCCAATAATTCAAATAATGTACACGATTCAATGGTGACATTGACCTAGGCAGCACAAGTTATTATGTGAACGTTATATATAGGCCCTATAATAAATAAATATATAAACAAACTTAGATAGAAAGGTAGATAGACTGACAGATGGCGAGAGAGAGAGAGAGAGAGGAGAGAGAGAGAGAGTGAGAGGAGAGAGAGAGAGACGAGAGGAGAGGAGAGAGAGAGAGAGAGAGAGAGCGATAGGAGGAAACATACACTTGAAATGTCAAAACCCGCAAAACTTTTCGAAGACCATTCTGCCCATGTCTGCCCCTAAGGCTCAGTTTGATACCGGTATTCCCAAATAGTCACGAATAAACAAGGAAATTCATCATCATCATCATCCCCCCCCCCCCACACACACACACACACACACATATACACAAAGCCAATGAGTTGCAGCCCTTAAACGTCGGCAGTAGCATTGCACTGTTCGGTGTTGTTGTCTTTTCTTCTTGTGGTCGTCTTCTTCCTCTGTTTCTTCCTCGCCCCCCCCCTCCCTTCAACAGTTCTTGTTCTTCCTCTGTTCTTCTTCTTGTTATTATTACCGATTCATAACAATATCTCATATAAGAAACGCATCATCCCCTGAAGACGGAGTATGGCCGCCTATTGCGGGATGAAGATGGGTTACACAAAAAAATCCCTCCCCCCATTGGGGGG
>JAFLJL010017698.1:0-23955 GCA_018398815.1 Conus ventricosus | reverse complement strand
TTGAGACCTAGTTAACATTTAGAATTGTGCCGACCTGTTTTTGACAAGACTCCAAACTGACTGTCCGCGAGCTGATATTCAATCATAGAACCGTTGCCCTCTTTCTGTATGCTTGGAATACACTCCCTTCGTCACACTTAGTACTTTCTATTACTTTTTCATTATTTATTTTTCACTCCTGTTGTCGGGTTCTGTTTGATTGTTTTTTTTATACTTGGTTTCGTTTTTTTTTTTTTTTTTTGTTCTTCCTGTTTAAAACTTTATATTGCAATATCAAAATGCTTTGCTGTTCAGACGTCCGTTGCAAATCATTGTGTACATTCACTCTTAAAAATAGGGCTTTATATAAGTATTTCTTTTTCCCCCTGGTCTCATTTATCTTGTAACATTTGTGACAATGTTGAAAAAAAATACTGTTTAAACCAGGTTCCTGTCAATGGAACTCGCCCCTGAATCAACCAAACAACACCAATGCATATCAACCTTCAAACACCATTACTTCAACCATCTTATGTCCCATATTTTGCATACTCCGCCATAAATCCACCACCAACCACCACCACCCTCTTTGCAATATGTATGAACCTGACTTATGGAAAGTGTTTTGCACTTGAAATGCCATGTTACTCTGTTTAGTAAGTATGTCTTAGTGAATACGCGCGTGTGTGTGCGCGCGCGCGCGCGCGCGCGCGGTGGGTGTGTGTGTGTGTGTGTTGTGTGTGTGTGTGTGTGTGTAATGTGTGTGTGTGTGTGTGTGTGGTGTGTGGTGTGTGTGTGTGTGTGTGTGTGTGTGTGTGTGTGTGTTTCCTACTGCCTTCTGCCCTCTTGTCATTATGTCGTTATGCTTGTATTCTTATGCAACTCTCTCCTCTCTCTCTCTCCTCTTCTCTCTCTCTCTCCCCTCTCTTTTCTCTCCTCTCTCTTCTTTCACACACAAAACACACACACACACACACACACACACACACACACAGAGTTCTGATAGAATGACTTGTTTTAAATAATCTATAGGACATCCCCCCCCCCCCCCCCCCCCCGTACCCGGGGTGACTGGGCTATCATTATGCATTTTCTCCCTCCATTTGTGCTTTATTTTCTTTTTTCCTGGTGCTTCAAAACGATTATCTTGCATCTTCTTGGTATTTTTTTTTTTATTGTCAATTATTCTAAACATGCTCTTTCCGCACCCACTCTCGCCCTCTTTCTCCCTCTCTCTCTCTATCGCCCTTCCCTGCACTCCTTTCTCTCCTGCGTCTCTCTCTCTCTCTCACTCTCTCTCTCTCTCTCCTCTCTCTCTCTCTCTCTCTCTCTCTCCCTTTTATTTTTCTCTTAAATTTTTATTTTAACCCCCGTATCGTATTGTAGTTCTTTTCACTTTTTGCATGCTTCTTTTGTTGCCTCGTCTTTTTGCATTGTTGTCCCTACTCGGGGCGTGGACAGGATATAAAAAAGCACATTAGTGCTCATCTATTATCCTTGTAACTAAAGAATTTTGTCTTGTCTTGTCCTCCCTCTCTCTCTCTCTCTCTCTTCTCTCTCTCTCTCTCTTTATCTTCTTCTTTAGCAAGTTGCTTGTCTGTTCCGGGCGATTACCTCAATGCGCAAGTCAGTGTGTTGCCTGATTTGGAGAGGTGCACCTCATGATAACAGAAGCAGAAATCTTTGTCTTCAGTCAGCTACAGTGTTGATTTATCGACATTCCATGACTATACGAGCAAATCTCAAACATCCCCCCACACTTCTGAGTAACATCTCCAAACAGTATGCGCAAAAGTTTCCCTCACGCGATACTACAGAGCACTAAAGCTTTTTGTGATAATAGGTTCAAACAAAATCCACAAACTAACAACACTGCGAATCAACAAAATCCATCTAACAATGGGATCATGTAGGAGATGTATAAATCTATTACAACTTTGACATAAACTATCCCACCCAACATTACCTAAATACAAGCATACATACATATCGTCTAATATCACTTAATGTGGAAAGACTTTAAAATTTGAAGACAACAACAACACATACATACCGCAGTCCTTGTCCCAGAGACGACGTGGATATGAAGAACACTGCGAACGACAACAACCAAGTGCCCCGTTTAATCAAGCGAAGGGTGAAAGTAAGAGCCAGCCGACGACATCGAACTGTCGACACGGACCGCTCGTTTCCCCGACACTAATACTTGTTTCCTCCTCTTTGTCGTGGTCTTGGTATTGTCGTCTGCTAGCGAAGCGTGTCGTCTGTCTGGGGTGTCGGTCTTCCCGTCTTCTTACCGCAATTGATTACAATCTGGAACACTTAAAGTAAGCACCGTCCTTGTCAACGGCCCTTCTGTAATGAATAGATCCGGTTCATTTTACCTCACACAGTATATTTTGTGATCCAAGAAGAGCGGTTCCTCCCGGTGTGAGTTCTCAATACCTTAACAAGACCACATGTGATACGGGGTCTTGATGCCAACTTGTATTTACGCTCTTCTCCTCTCTCTCCTCTCCTCTCTCTCTCTCTCTCTCTCTCTCTCACTCTCCCCTCTCTCTCTCCCCCATCTCTTCTCTCTCTCTCCCTCCTCTCTCTCTCTCTCTCTCTCTCTCTCTCTCCTCTCTCTCTCTCCTCTCTCTCCTCTTCGAACAGCTTTCGGGTCGACGAAATACCTTCATTCCCTACCCACGCATTGATTATACAAAACAAGCATAGCTTACTCTGGACCATATGTCTGGAACTCACTTCCACCGAATCTATAAAACATGAATACTTTAAAACTTTTCAAGGAACATTTGCATAATTATTTTATGTCTCAGTAATTAAATTATTCGATTACAATGATTAGCGCCCATTTGCAAAGTCTTCTGTGAACCATAACTTTGAATAAATCGTCTAAACATAAAACCTACTCCGTTAAAATAGCTCATCCCCACTCCCACTCTGTCTACCATCCCTTTTCTCCTCCCCCTACCTACCATTCACACTTCCCCACCCTCCTCTGACCTCTCTCTCTCTGTAGTTGTGTTTGTTTTGTAAATTTCCTTCTGTTTTACCATCCCCCATCTCATTAGTGCTTTTATGAATAGTTTGCTTATCATTGTTATCATTGTGTTAAATTGTCAGTATGAATGATATGTGCTGAAATAATGTATGCATGACAAGGACAGATTGTATGACTAGGTTTTGGCCTAAAAGCTCCATCCTTGTGTATTAAAGATCAATCAATCAATCTCTGTAAACCATGTGTCGTTGAAACAGGTTCCGTCTTTGAACGACCTTGATGAACAGTCCGAATCCGTCCTTTGGTCCGGGTCTCAGCATGGATCCCCACCAAAAAACAATGGGGTTTCCCCCTAGGGCCAAAAAATGTACTTTTTCTTCTTTTTTATCCCTTTTTTTCTTTTTTTCTTTTTTTCTCTTCTTTTTTTTCCTTTTTTTTTTTGGGGGGCTCATTTCCCGTGTCCCCCCCAGTGCTTTACCAAACCTTCTCATCTGCTGCTCTTCCACGCACCCCTTCCCCCCCACACCCTCCCACACCCTCCCCCGTCCAACCCGTCCACACCCTTCCCGTCACACTTGTCCAAACCCGTCCCGTCCACCCCGTCCAACCCTGTCCACACCCGTCCTGTCCACCCTTTGTCCAAACCTTCCCCCACCCCTTCCCTTCCACCCCGTCCACACCCCGCCTTCCCCACTCTGTCCAAACCCCGTCCGTCCACACCCTAACCCTGTCCACACCCCGCCTTCCCCACTCGTCCAAACCCGTCCTGTCCAACTCTTCCAAACCCGTCCTTCCACACCCCGCCGTCCACACCCTGTCCACACCCTGTCCACACCCTGTCCGTCCACCTCTGCCAAACCCCCACACCCTCCCTGTCCACACCCTCTCCACACCCCTTTCCCGTCCAACCCCGCCATACCCCTTTCCCCACCCTTTCCCCGTCCACACCCCCTGTCCACACCCTCCCCCCACCCTACCCTGTCCACCCCTGTCCCCCACCCCGGGGCCCCACCCTTCCCTGTCCCCACCCTGTCCCACCCTTCCCTGTCCACACCCTTCCACACCCTTCGCTGCCCCACCCTTCCCTGTCCAACCCCCCCCTGCCCCACCCTTCCCTGTCCACACCCCGTCCCACCCTGTCCTGTCCACACCCTGTCCTTCCACACCTGTCCCACACCCCTTTCCCTTTCCCCAAACCCCGTCCACACCCCTTTCCCGTCCAACCCCCGTCCCCACCCTTCGCTGTCCCATCCTTCCCCCGTCCGCACCCTTCCCCCTCCACCCCCTTCCCTGTCCCACCCTCCACACCCTTTCCCCGCCCAAAACCCGTCCTTCCACACCCGTCCACACCCTGTCCTGTCCCCAAACCCCGTCCACACCCTTCCACACCCTTCCCTGTCCACACCCGTCCCCACCCCCTTTCTGTCCCCCACCCCTTCCCTGTCCCACCCTGTCCACACCCTGTCCGTCCCCACCCTTCCCTGTCCCACCCTGTCTTCCACACCCCGTCCACACCCTGCCCCGTCCACACCCCCCCCTGTCCACACCCTGTCCTGTCCACCCCTTCCCTGTCCACACCCTGCCCTGTTCACCCCTTCCCTGTCCACAAAACCCCTTCCCTGTCCACACCCACCCGTCCACACCCTTACGTCCCGTCCACACCCGCCCTGTCCACCCCATCCCGTCCATACCCCTTTCCCGTCCACACCCGCCACCCCGTCCCCACCCTGTCCTGTCCACCCCTGTCCGTCCACACCCTTCCCTGTCCCCCCCCTTTCCCTGTCTACACCCTGTCCAACCCTTCCCTGTCCAACCCTTCCCCACCCTGTCCAAACCCTTCCCGTCCCCCCCTTCCCCCTTGTCCACACCCGCCACACCCTCCCTGTCCCACCCGTCCACACCCCGTCCACACCCTGTCCCCCTCCCCACTCTGTCCAAACCCTGTCCTGTCCACCCTGTCCACACCCTTTCCACACCCTGTCCTGTCCCACCTCGTCCAAAACCCCGTCCTGTCCACACTTGTCCAAACCCTGTCCGCCAACCCTGTCTGCCACACCCTGTCCACACCCCGTCCCCCACCCTGCCCCGCCACCTCTGTCCCAAACCCCGTCCACACCCCCCCCTGTCCACACCCCCCACACCCTTCCCCGTCACACCCGTCCAACCCTGTCCCCCACCCTTCCCTGTCCCACCCTGTCCACACCCGCCCACACCCTACCCTGCCACGCCCTGTCCACACCCCGTCCACACCCTTCCCTTCCCCATGTCCACACCCCTTCCCCTTTCCCCCCCTGTCCACACCCCTTTGCGTCCACACCCTTTCCCTTCCACACCCTTCCCGTCCACCCCGTCCCCCCCTGTCCGGCCACACCCTGTCCGTCCACACCCGTCCACACCCTTCCCTGCCACACCCTTTTACACCTTCCCTGTCCACACCCTGTCCACACCCTCGCTGTCCCCACCCTTCCCTGTCCACACCCTTTCCCCTTCCACACGCTTCCCTTCCCCACCCTGCCACACCCTTCCCGTCCACACCCGTCCTGTCCACACCCTCCCCACCCGGCCTTCCACACCCTGTCCCCAAACCCCGTCCACACCCTTTCCCTGTCCACACCCTGCCACACCCCCGTCCGTCCACACCCTTTCCCCGTCCACACCCTTCCACCCCTCCTGTCCACACCCTTTCCCGTCCACACCCTGTCCCCGTCCACACCCAGCCACACCCTGCCCTGTCCACACCCATCCCTGCCCAAAACCCTGTCCCCGTCCACACCCTTCCTGTCCACAAACCCCGCCCGTTCCACCCTTCCCCGTCCACAACCCCTTTCCCTGTCCCCCACCCCCCGTCCACACCCTGTCCACACCCTGAAAGTCCTGTCCCACCCCGCCCCCTCCCCACCCCTCCCCGCCATACCTTCCCCCGTCCACACCCCCCCACACCCTTCCCCGTCCACACCCTGTCCGTCCACACCCTTCCGTCCACACCCTTCCCTTCCCCCCCGGGCCAACCCTTCCCTGTCCCCCACCCTGTCCCACCCGCCAAACCCTTTCCCCTTCCCCCCCCCCTTCCTTGTCCCCCACCCTGTCCCACCCTTCCCCGTCCACACCCTGCCACACCCTTCCACCTCTGCCCCGTCCCCACCCTTCCCTGTCCCACCCTTCCCCGTCCACACCCTTCCCCGCCACACCCTTCCCCTTTAACACCCGCCCTGTCCACAACCTTCCCTGTCAAACAACCCCCCCCTGTCCACACCCTGTCCTGTCCCCACCCGCCCACCCTTCCCCGTCCCCCACCCCGTCCTGCCACACCCTGCCTTCCCCACCCTTCCGTCCACACCCTTCCCGCCCACCCTGTCCTGTCCACACCCCTCCCCGCCCACCCTTCCCCGTCCAGCCCTGTCCCAAACCCCGTCCACCCCTGCCCTGTCCACACCCATCCCCGTCCACAACTTCCCTGTCCAGACCCTGTCCACCCCCCTGTCCTGTCCACACCCTGCCCTGTCCACACCCTGTCCACACCTTCCGTCCACACCCTTCCTGTACACCCTGTCCCGTTCCACCCAACCCTGTCCACACACTTCCCCGTCCCCACCCTTCCACACCCTTCCACACCCTTCCCGTCCCCACCCTGTCCACACCCCCCTTCCACACCCCGTCCGTCCCCACCCTGTCCAAACCCTGTCCACCCCTTCCCTGTCCAACCCTGTCCACACTCTTCCCGTCCCACCCTGTCCACACCCCGTCCCACACCCCGTCCACACCCCCCTGTCACAAACCCCCTCCACACACTTCCCCGTCCACACCCTTCCACACCCCGCCCCCCACACCCGTCCCACCCTGTCCCACAAAACCCGTCCACACCCTTCCCCGTCCACCCCTGTCCACACCCTCCCTTTCCCCACCCGCCCTGTACACCTGCCCTGTCCACCCCCTCCTGTCCACACCTGCCCTGTCCACACCCTGTCCCACCCGTCCCCACCCCCCTGTCCACACCCTGTCCCCACCCTCCCTGTCCCCACCCTGTCCACACCCCTTTCCCCACCCTTCCCTGTCCACACCCGCCCTTCCACACCCCTTTCCCTTTCCCCACCAGCCCTGTCCCACCCTGTCCCGTCCACACCCGTCCCCCCCTGTCCTGTCCACACCCCCGTCCCCCCCCCTGTCCTGTCCCCCACCCTGTCCGTCCACACCCTGTCCCACCCTGCCCGTCCACAACCCCGTCCACACCCCGTCCGTCCACACCCTTTCCCGTCCACACCCTGCCCCCCCGTCCACCCCTTCCCTGTCCACACCATGCCCTGCCACACCCTTCCTGTCCACACCCGTCCCAACCCTTCCCTGTCCCCACCCCGCCTTCCCAAACCCTTCCCTGTCCAACCCCCGCCCCCGTCCACACCCTGTCCCCACCCTGCCTGTCCAAAAACCCTTCCCTGTCCCCACCCCGCCCCGTCCCCCACCCTGTCCACACCCTTCCCCGTCCACAACCCCCTTTCCCCGTCCACACCCGCCCTGCCACCCTTCCCCGTCCACACCCTGTCCCACCCCGGAAAAATGAAATATGGGGTTCAAGACCACCCTGTATTTTTTCACGAAAACCCCCATTTTACATACAAATCCGTCCATCACATATCAGTTTTGACCAAAATTTTAAAACCTGTTTTTTCCAAAAAAATTAAAACCACGCCAAAATTTCCAATATTGACAAAATTAGCAAAATTAAAACGGGGGCCCTTTCGTGCAGAATAAAAGGGTGACGTGACCCCCTATATTTACATTCTCAAAACACATAAAAATTTTAAAGCCCCGGACTGGTCCTTCTTTCCTTCTAATATGCCTTCACCTTTAAGCACTATTTAAAAATTAGGGCAAAAACTGGCTTTCCCCTGATTAGATTTTTTACATCCAATTAATTTTAACCCCTCAATAAATTTTTTTTAAAATTCCCCGTCCCTCCAAAACTAATAACTGAAATCGCAAAACCCGCCCTAACTGGATGAAATGCTCTCAAACTGTAAGGGATAGCATTAAAAAAATTTATATGTTTTTAACTGTTGAAAATGAACAAAAAAACATTGGGTTCACGAGAAAATCAGTGGTCTCTACCCCAACTCAAAAAGACCTTTTTTTTAAGTACATATGTTTTTTAATAGATATGTTCCCGCTATCATAAAACCCCCAAAATTCGAGCAAGGCTTTCTGGAAAAAAAACTACTCCCTTTCTTCAATTTTGGGAAAATTTATAGTAATTATAAGATTTGCTTCTTTAAATTTTTAACATAATTTAAAATTACTAAATACTTCTCTTAAAGAACAAAATTTGTAGTAACCACGGGTATTTTTAAACTTTTTTAATATTTTGCCTGCCCGTCCTTAATATCCCCCGTTATTCTTATCTTTTTCGATTTTAATCCGTTTTATTTTTAAACCCATTTCTCTAAGGGAGTACAAAAAACACCGCGTCTTTTTTCAATTGGGGTGCGTTAAAAACACACCTTTTTTTGCTTTTTTTATATAGAGTGCACCTTTTTAAAACTATTAAAAAAACTAATTTAAAAAAAGGGAAACCCTTTTAAAATATAACGAAATGCCACACATGTAGGAGCGTTTATAACCCCAAATTTTTGGACTTCAGCTTTTTAACCATTGGTAAGGATCATACGGCTTCCAAGTTAGGCTTGTAAACCCCTAACAAAAAAAATTTTAAAATCCGCCAAAAAGAGTGATAGGTGCCATCGCATGGTCACCCGCCTATGACTTTTTAAAAACCAGAATCAGTTAAATTTTGCCTTTTACTGCGCAATAGGCTGCGGGTTTCAATGAAAAACCTTTTAAACCACCAATTTTTTAGAAGGTCTAAAAACTTCTGTTTATTCCCAGTACAACGAATACTAACTGAACACAATTTTTCCCCCCCCAAAGCGACGGGGTTTAAACCCATTCAACACCCAATGGACAATAATGCATAGAAGAATCCAACAAATTTTAAAAAACCTTAAACTGATTTTAGACAAAAGTTAGACCGCAATCAGGGGTTTAGGCACATTGTATTTGTGGGGCACAAAAAGAGAATAACTTATGCCCGGCCCCGGCCACACCTCTTTTCAACCAAACAAACAATTTAAGATGGGATCTATAAAAAAAAACACCTAATCTTGGGAAAACATTTCTTAGAGAAAGTGAAGGCCTAACAATGCCGGGTTGAAAAGACTTAAGACCCCATAGGGGACATACGTTTGGTGCCTTTAGGAGCCCAAGGCAGACAAATCTAGCAAAGTAATAAATCTAAGGTTTTGATGCCAGAAAACAATTTCTCCAATTTAAAGACCTATTAACTTGCGTTGTTTGCCTCCCAAAAAACAAAGGTATCAAGACTTTTTGCACATGCTATTTCAAAGTTGACTTTGTTGAGGTCAGGGTTTATACTTTTAAACCCTCACCTTAGACTACAGTTTGGCATGATAACAAAAAAAAAAAAAACCGAAATCCTCAAGCTGGGACGACCCAAAATTTAGGGCAAAATAAAGGGTTTTAAACAAAAGGGCCCCCCCCCATCCTTTTAAAAAAAATCCCTAGCCTGAATTTAAGAAAGCAATCCTTTTATAAGCCCCCCACACCAAAAGGCCCAAAAAGCCCCCCCCGTTGACTCCCCACCAACAGTCACACAGCGAAAAGACCCCTTGTTTTTTTTTTTAAAACTTTTAGGTTTAAACCATACTTTATTTCACTAAAAATTAATCCAGCAGCTACACCCCCAAACGTCCACAGGGGGAAAGCCAAATAAAACCACAACTTTCCCTATAGAGAAAAAACCCCAACTAAAAACACTGCCAATTAGCCAGGCAAGCATCAAGGTTTTTAGCACTAACTTTTTTAAATAAGTTTGTAAGAGAATTGTTTCTAATCCAACTTTTACCAGGCGAGGTTTTGGAGGGTTACGGCCCTTTTGGCAAACCTCCCTTTTTAAAGCAAAAAAAGTGTAGGATAGAAAAACCCAAACAGCTGTTAATATACAATTTAAAATCCCCTTTCCCCTGAACGAGTCCTTTTCTTTCAGCTAGCGTAGTGTTTTCAAAAGTATTGTGTTTAGTTTCTCTTTTTCCTTGTTTTGATGCTAGCTGCGTTTTGTTAGTGACAGCGCTTCAACCGGGCCGCCCTTTCTATTTTAAAATTTCTGTTTTTCTGCTGTATTTAGCCTTTTCTTCTTTCCCCTAAATTGTTATCATCTGCTCCCAGTTTTTTTTTTTTCTTTTTCTATCTTCTATCCAGCCACCAAGTTTGCTAAATTTTTTGTTAGTTCCCCCCTTTGCCCGTAAAGCCTCATTAACCCCCAGGATTTGCGCTAGGCAAGGAGAATCCCCCAATTGTTTTAATGTTTTTCTGACTGTTTCCTCAAAAAAAATTTTTCAATTTTGTTGCGTTACTGTTTTGGACCAAATCTTGAAAAGGGGTCATTTCTATTTCAGATCGTTTTGGACCCTTTGCCAGGTTTGTAAACCTAAAGCCTCAGAGCTTAAATCTCCAAAAAAAGTTAAATTTCTTTTTTATCAGCAACAGGGATTTTTCCAAGAATTACGTGTTGTTTTAAAAAAAACTGGGTTATCGGTTTTTTTTAGAAAACCGAACAAGGCCCCCTTTCCGGGTTCTATAATTCAAATGATTATCTTTATCTATCTCAAAAGGGAAACCCCTAAGCGCTTCGGTTTTCTCTCGCCCCATAGGCAAAATTTAATTTAAATTCAATCTAGAAATCGTATTTGACGAAATCCCACTCCTTGGCCTACTGCCCCCCTTTCAATTTTTTCATCTATAAGGCCCCAATTGTGTTTCATCTTCTTTTTCTTCAGAAGGATCGGCACATCTAATCTTCACCATTTTTTTTTATTTTTTTCTTTTTTGTTTTATAAAAAATGACTCATAGGGTTTGTGACCCGCCCCAACAGAAAAAGAGGAACCCCACGGCGTAAAAGGTGAAGGAGATGTTTTTGGTAAATACTCCATCAACAGTTAGCCGGGACAAAATTTAATAGTCAAGCCCCCGATCTTGCGCTGACGATGTTATAATGCCAGGCCTGTAAACTATCATTCAAAATAGATATTAATCGACAGACCCTAATGCTACTGTTCCTAATTAGGCGGGCTATCGTTAATCATAAACTTTAACGGAGGGCACAGCGTCTTTGTATGGCGAGGCAGATTTTTTACCCTCATTCGACTATGCTGCCAAAAAAAAGAAAGAAAGAGAAATTTTTATCGGGGAATACAAAGCCCAAACGCCTCAAGCACGGGCTAAAAGGGGAGGATGAAAGAATGATGTTAAGATGAGGCAGTAGCAAAGCATTTGGCAACAGTTTCTGCAATCCCCTAATTTTGAGTTGTTAAAGACGCATTGCCATTTTACCAAGGCGCGCAAAAAGAAAAACTTATTTACGATCTAAAATTTAATCCAGCAAACGTTGTTCGTCTAAAGCCCCTTTATAAATACACAGTTAGTACATCTCTCTTGAGTTTGATGTGTTACAACCTGAACGGCCAAAAAACTTCCCCCAATAAAGTAAAACGTTTTTTTATTATGAAAACTTTTTATACCCCATTACAAAAAATAGAAAAAAGCGAGACACTCTTTGGGAACAACCAAATCAGCCCTTGAAGCTTTAAAAGGAATTTTTTTCTTGTTTACTAAAAGGAACAACCCCTTTTCAGAGAAAAACAGGCTTTTATAACCCAAAAAATTTGAAAAGGTTGACGCGTAATAAATGAAAGTTGACGCTGTATTCAGGGCGCGGACTTTTACCTCCCCAACATTTCGATGAAATAAAAAAGTTGTTTGCTGGAGGTAGGAAAAGGGGATCCGCAGTTGTCGTGTATGAAAAAACTTCCCCTTTAGATGTAGACTCGAAGACATTTGATAAAAAAATATGGGCGTGGTTGGATTTTTGTCCACATTGACAACAATTGTTTGGAAGTGGAGAAAGGATGGGGAAAATGGCATAAAAAAAAATATCACAAGAAAGCAGAGGGAAAAACGGCCCAATAAAAATGCACATTTTTAGGTTTGGATGCCGTTTTTAAACTTTGAAAAAAACAGGCTAAAAACCCCCTTTTTTTAAAAGGGAAAAAGAAATTTTCTAATAAAAAAAGAGGGATAGTTTGAATTTTTCTCCTAAAGATCCACACTTTTTCTCTTATCTCGGTTTTGGGGGTTGGGGGAAACCGTCTTCGTACTTGTTTTGTTACAAACAAATACAGGTTTCATTCGAGCCTTGTTATATTCGCAAAACCCTTTTAAGCCAACAAATTTCAAAGAAAGGAAGTTTTTTTGGGACAGACGGAAATATTTTAGTTGATCCTAGCGACAAACTAGCGACTGTTTAGAGCATTAATTACATTTGAGGGAACTGAAACACTGTTTTTATTATGACTTTTCGGCGAACGAAAAAAGTTAAAAAAAAGAAAATCTCTGTAAAGCTAGCCTTTAGGGGCGCACGTTTATTTCTGTGTGGCTCTTAAACCCAAAAAATAAATGCTGTTTTAAAAAGACTTTCGACGCAGTTAAAAGGGTTGTTTTATTTTACCTAAGGGAAAAAGATATTTTGAAAAATTTTTAAGTAAAATTTATTAATAAGGGACAAAGAGACTAAAAAAAAAAAGAGCAGTTAGAAAAAATCAAGCACGCAACTATGCTTAGGGACTGATCCCCCCTTTTCAATACTTTTGTTTATTGTAGATTTTTTATTATTTACTGCTTATAACAATTTGTTTATTTTTTTTTATATTATAAAAAAATTTTCTCGGGGCCAGAATAAAAACGCAGCAGCTCCTAAATGTTTTTGCGAAAGGCTAAAACCTACCCCGACACAACTGAGTTTGATCTAATAGGAGTGCCGGGAAATTTTTATGGATTTAGTACACAAAAGACGGGGTTTACAAAACAACAGAAATTGAAAAAAAAAAAAACGACAAAAATTATCCTACCAAAAGAATAAGAAATTTAAGGGCAAAACTTTTTGGCAAACTAATACAACTTCATAAAGGGAAGAAGCTTGGGCGTTGCTTCCGAAACTTTGGGAATTTTAAAGTTTGAACTGCGAAAACCCAATGTTCTTTGATAAGAAAAACAAATTTTTGAAAAGCCTTAAATGTAGGGCCCCATCTTGTTAGCCTAGTTCCAGGAACACAACAGAAAAAACAATTGAAATAACTATGCAGGGTTTTTGAAAAGCACAGAGAAAGAATCCGCTGAAGTGGGGGAAAGAAACCGCCTTAGAATTTACCCCCCCCTCGTATTTTCATACCTGGAAAAAACAATGATTTTGCCTATTTATTACCCGAGGGGGCGATACTATTTTTTCCAAACATACGTTGTCAGAGGGAACAAATAAAGGGTGAAAACTTTTGGATGCCCCCCTTAAGCTTATATTGCAATTATAAAAAAGGGGACAAATAAAACCCCTGAAAACATCTGACAAGGTTACTGTTGGGGTTACAAAAACAAACTAACAGTACTGTTTTTTCTCATTTTGTATGTTGATTTTAGCGTTTTTACTCTTTAGGAAGTGCTGCCCGAAGATTAATAAAAATATGTACAAGATTTAAATTTAAAAAATAAAAATTATTTAAAAAATGGGGTTTTAACAGTTTGATTAAAACCCAAAAAACTGAACTTCAAAAGGAAAAAGAAAGCGACTTGGATAAGTATGAGTTATAGAAAGAAATAGCTAAAGCTTTTAAAAACCCTTTTAGAATTACTGGCTCCTACCCTAGCTAGCGTAAGTGCTGTCTAGGTTGCCCGTTTTAGCTAGTGGGGGTTTGGGGCGCCATCTCTTAGTTAGGGGGCTCGGGGTTTGGTTTAAAGGGCCAGTCTAATTGTAAATGCCGTTTTAAAAAATTAACTCCTAAATTACAAAGCATACGCCCTTGTGACCCACTCAGCAAAACTTTGTTCATTTAAATTAAGAATAAGCAAATCACTCAGATGAAAACATTACGACAAAAATTTCAGAAAACTTATGGCCGAAAAGGGGGAGGATAAGACGACAGAAAATTGAACTTCAAAGAGTGAGAAAGACGTTTACTTCACGAAGGTAGACATGATACAATTAAACAGAACTTGAAAAAAAAACACACGATCAGTTAAACCCAAAAAAGGCCAAAAAAAAGTTTTAAAAAAAAGAAGTTTAACAAAAAAAAAACTATTTTTTTTTTTTTAACCAGTTTTTTGGCGGGACAACTTGCGCTCTTCGCGAACAAAGGATTTTTAGGGCAGGGTTTTTAGACGAGGGGTCTCTTTAAATAATAACGGGAGGGTTGTTTTCATTTCTTTCGACTTCATAACTCACGCTCCAAATAGGGTTGTGGGTTAAATTTTAACATCACCCTTTTGCCTCTCCAGGGGAAAAAATACTTACTTTTATCCAAAAGGGAAGAGTTTTTGATCCCCCGCCTTCAGAAAACAATTTTTTTTTTTTAATTGCGTTTACTGGCTTAAACCCTGTCGCTTTTAAAAATTTTTCATTTTTCAGGGGCGTAAAAACTGCGGGAACCTCCAACCCATTTGTGTTAGGCGTTCTGTCCATAATTTCTTGTGAATTGATAGGGAAACACGTTTACTAAATTCTTTTTAAAATTTTTTACTAGGGCTGTGATCGATGGTTGCCTGGGATCCCTCTTTAAATGAAAAAATATGTTTTAAAAAAAAGCTGTTTACGCCTTTAAAACCCTTTTTCCTCTCAAATTTGAATCATCCTAGGTACTTTAATGGACCTGCATGTAAATTTTTTTTAAAGCCAAGCCACAGCATCACTTTTTTTCCGTTAAAGGTTCGCGTCTTTGTACTTGAAGCCATGCAACAAAATTCAAGCAACTTAAAAATTTTTTCTTTTTAACTTTATATTGAAAGAACAGCAAGTCCCCTTTGGTGGGGGTCATTTTGGGAAATGAATTAACAATCTAGGGCCTTTTTATTCTTTTGGGGGCAGGGGGAAAAAATTTCCAAATTGCCCGTTTTGAAAGCCCGTCTTTCGCATCTGATTTAGACATCTAAAAGGGGTTACTCATTTTTTTAAAAAGCAGTCTTTTCCCTTCCAATAGCCTTTAGGAGAATAATATTTTTGTACTTTATTGCCAAAAAAAGGACTGTTTTTTTATTGTTTTTTTAATTGTTTTTTAGATTGTTTGTCAAGAATATAATTGCTCCCCCGGCACCCCCAATAAAACCAATTTCTGTTTTTCTGTTTCTTTTGATGGTTCATAAAAGTCAGACAGTTCTGGGGGGCGGTGTTGTTAGAAACTTCTTTCCTGTCACTAAGTAAATCATTCATTGCTCCATCAACGTCTTAAATGTTGCTCGCATGTCCCTGTTCCCTTAACTTTTTATTAATAAAGTCTAAGTGAGCAATCCCCCTTTTCTCATAAGGCTCTTGCCCTTTGGGTAAATCTTCTATTGCCTTGTTATGACTTCTCTCCTTCATCGGACCGCAAATTTTTTAAAAAATATAATTTTCTTCCAGAAAGGCTAAGGAAAAAACAATAGCTCCTCCTACCATCTAACTACCCCGCCAACTTTTTATAAACAATATTTTTTTTATGAAATTTAACTTTTTTATGAACTAATATTTTTGGGATAACCCCGTGCAACAAGAAAGCTTTGCGCAATCCCCGAGTAAACAACAAAACCTTAACCGTCCTCAATGTCTAACCTTCCCCAGGTCGCTGGCTTCATTTAAACATGTTTTTTTTTCTAACACACTAACCTAGGCCCCTAAATTTCAGCGAGTGGGAAAACGTATTTATAATCTTTTTTTCACTCACTTTTTATTAACTAAAAAAAAAAAATTAAAATAATATAAAAACGAAAGGCTGTCTATTGCTTTTAATCAGTAAACTTTTGTTGTTAAAGTAAAAATAAATTTTTAAAGTTTTTTGGCGAAACTTCTATCTTCCCATGTTGGGCGGTTTTTTTCCCTAACAAACATTTTGCAAGGGTTGAATAAACTATAACACCAACGATAGGCACTGCATAAATTTAAACCCAAATTTAAACCAGGGTTTTAAAAGTAAAATATTATTTTTTATTGTTTTAAAAAAGGATTGTGAAGAACTATTTAAAAAGTGAGGGGCAAGCGACACCCCCTGACAACTGCCAAAAAGAAAGATTATAATTTTTCTGGCCGCGTGTGGGAAAAAATAGACAGTATTTGGGTTGAATAAGTATTGAACAAATTTTAGCAAATTTTCTACTTCAGACGTTGAAAAATACACGTTAGGTTGAAGCACAGCTAGGGGCAAAAGTTAGATCATGGGAAAAACAAGATAGCTAATCAAGTTGTAATAAGGGGGCCCAGTTATTCAGAAGAAGATTTAAAATAGACTTATTTAACGATCCGGTTTTAAAAAAAAGTCACTAAAACTCTTGCGTGTGACATGTATTACAGATTTGGGACAGTTATCCCCTTCACATGGGTTTAAAAAACTTTTTAATCTATTTAATTTGATCATATTAAATTTTAAACGAATAAAAAAAATGAGCGATCAGGAAAGAAAAACGCTGCAGGCCCTCCACAGAAGCAGAAAGTACCGCAAGTGAATGTACCACAAGTGATAATGTTACAAGGCTAAAAATCCGGAGTGTTGAGGGGGCGTAAAATGCTGAAAGGAACAGACTGAGAAAATAAACCAATCAGCAAAACAAAAATTGTTAGATAGTAATACAGCATCGCCACCCCCAACCAAACAATTAACAACAACACAAACACAAAAAAAGATAAAAAGTTTATTATGTATTGGAAAATGTTTTGTTGGGGGGGGGGTTTAGCATACAAAGTTAACGCCATACTTAGCACAAAGTCACAAACCCCCCAAAGCCTAAAAGAAGAAAACCCTTCGCAAAAAAAATGCAACCTGCAGTAGATCCATTTTCTTGTAATAGTTTTTAAGAACTAGAAAAAAACAAGTTAAGAAAAAAATAAAACAAGTTAATGAGTTATAAAAACTTTTAAGTTTAAATGCAAATAAAATTTCAAGTAAGACAAAAAAAAAAGTTCTTTTTAAGTACTAGTTGGTTCCAAAAAAGTACAAAATTTGGTTCTTAAGTTTTAAATTCTTTTTGTTCTTTAAAAAATACTTTTAGGTTTTTAATTTTAAATACTATCAATTAATCTTTTTAAAATTCTCCAAACCCCACAGCATATAAAACTCAGAAGTCTGTGGTTTTTTTTTGCCCCGACCGGGTCCTACCCAATTTTAGTTTTGCGGGCCAGTTTGGGGGACTGGGACCCCACTCGAGTTTTTATCCACTTAATGGGTGCGTTTCTGAGATGTTCTCAAATTTCCTGACCAAAACTGCGGGGCCTGTATCTCTGGGCCCGGGTTTACGCCGGGATATATTATGAAAAAAAGCGTAGAGTACGCCCTGCTGTTGTCCAACCGAAATTTGGAAAAACCGTAGCATCATTTAAATCATCCCACCATTGATCAGCATTAAAAAAAATTCTCAAATCTGTGGCCCTTCTTTCCCTGCTCTCTGGTGACCTCATTTCGATTTCCCCTCGACGTCTTGGCTTGGTTTGGTTCCGTCGGGGGGCCCGGGATCGGCGGGTCCTGGGGGCGCGGTGGACGGGCGGTGGCGCCCCCCGGGGGGGAGCCACTCACCCGGGTCCCCGCTAAGCAATTATGTGTCATAGGGGGCTTAGTAGGTGTGTCCGCTATGTTAGATCAAACAGGCGCCACTAACACCACCGAAATGACTCGGCAGCAGTGCATGTCTCCTCCGGTGGGTTCCTCTTAACGACTTGCCCTGACTGCTCCCGTGGATTGCTTGGCCGGGGCTGCGGCGGGGCCGACCCCGGGCTGTGCTATGGACGGGGTGCGGAATGAGCGGCGTGGGTAACTGCCTCTGAGGGGGCGCGGGGTTTTGGGGCAGCAACAAAAAAAAAAACCCCAGGGTTTACGTAAGTTCTTTGTTATTGTTTAGAGACTAGTGATTTCTTTTTTTAACACAGTTTGTGTTTTAAATTGATAAGATTGAGCGCAGATTAAAATTTGTTGATAAAAAACTTTGTTTCAAAGAGAGCTTGCTTGTAGTTACGTGAGATAATTTTTTTTGACAATTCTTTACTTATACCCTTAGCCCTTTTTCTTAAAAAAAGTCTGGTGGGAACGCTATACACTTTGACCGCAAACCAACATATTCTTGAAAAATTTCCCCTTAAATTCATCCTTCATCTTTCCCCAAACACTTTCTTGTTACAGTTGAATGTAAAGGACGTCTTTAGGATAGTCGCAGGTGTCGTACCACCCATCGTCCTTAGCCACTTCTGTTCAAGTCTCTGTAAAAGTCTTCAGTTGGGACGTCTAGAATAAAACAGTCAGTGTCTGTGTAAAGTACTCTTGCTTCTGGGTACCGCGGTTTTAAAGTAGTCGTACAGAAATTCTAACATTAATAACTTTGACAACTCTAATACGGTAAAGCCGATAAACAAGCTTGTCCAACTTAACATCCTTTTTCTTCATCATAATGCCAACCAGGCTGTCGTTAAATCTTCTAAAGTCTTGATAGTTGGGTTTAGAGGCAAACTTAATTGCTTGGTTTTCTTTTGTAACTAATTTTACATCTTTACGATTGTGTACGTTCTCCATGGTTTTTAACCAAAACAGCTGTTGTTCATTAGTTTAAAGAAGTCTTTTTCTGAAGCATCAGTGGCTTGGGTTCTAAGATCAGTATTCTTCTTGATGTATGGTCTCATAAAGGGCTCTTGATCACAGATGATTATTCTATGAACAGCTGTCAGTTTCAGCCCGTGTCTTAGGTAAAACTGTAACAGTCTGTAATGACAAACATACTTAGTTTTGTGGCGAAGATTGGGAACAAGTTTAGGAGGTTCGATGGGACTCATCTTAATCTTTCTGCGGCTAAGGGGTAATCGTTGTGGAGATCGTGTAATTCTTTAGGATATTCTAAGTCTACTTCCAAGATTAGTCCTGCTGGATTATCAGGCGTAGCTGTGACAACATGCCTAACACAGTGTTAACATTATGAGGTCCCTTGTATCATTTTAAAGTTTCTCAGTGGAAGCGGTTGACTCATGGCCCATCCATACAGATTGTTAGCGTCTAAGTACATTAGATAGTTGGATGGTTTAGTTGGGTCATAGTCGTCTAAATATTGTTGTTGCTTTGCAGTAAGGATGTGAGGCCATGCTAATACCTCCCCTCAGCCCGTCTTCAATCATCTGGAGTGTGGGTAGATCAGAAATTAAGTCAATCTGGATGTTTGTAGACTTTAAGAAAGCGTCCCAAGAAAGACCTGGGCAGAGATGTAATGTGATGAGTCTAAGTTGTAAGTTTCATGCATGTAGATCTGTAATTCTGAAAGACGTCTGCCAATAAACACACATCAGCCAATAAAAATTGATCATGATAGTCGCCCATCGTTTCACAGTGTAATTCTGTCCAGGCTTCTGTGCGTATTCATATTCAGAGTCAGTTATGTCTTTGCCTCTAAGACTAGAAAAGAAAGCGCCTTTAGGGGGGAGCGAGTCTTCATCAAACCTTTCCCACGAGTTCATGTATTCATAGGGATAGACGCCTTTACGCACTAAAGATGGATCAAAGTATTGTTTAGTGATTGGAAAGTCTTGTAGAGACCCCCGCTAACTTATCTAAACTAGCCATCAGATGTTGGCTGAGTCATAAAAGGAAAAGAGTCAAGAGTAAACGTCATGTACTTTCTGAAGACTGTGCAATGCAAGTAACCCTCTTATATTCAGATGTCACTGCTTGCATGATAAAATGAGAATCGTAGCCTCTTAAGTTATGAAAGAAGATAGGCAGTTTCCATGTCTTAGGGTCAACCTTAAGTTGAAGATTACAATTGTTGTGCGCAGCCCCCTCTAAACTTTCCAGTAATGTGATCATGGTCTCTTACTGCGTGCCTAATAATTCTTTATTGCAAATCCAACAGTGTGTAGATGAGTCATAACGTTCTTGGTCTTCAGGAGTCATAACAATGTCTGAAAGGTTCAGTTGGTTGGATAACTGATTGCGAAGTTGTTTCATTTGCTCTAAAAATCTACTAGCTGCGTTGGGGCCTCTGTAAATCTCTGGGTTGTGTGTTGACCGTCTGACCTAACAACAATAAACGCATAAGAACAGATCTGATGGCGAGTTAATAAGGTTGTTTTTTGTTCTTGCTGTTGTGGGCCATAGTACTTCGGTAAGAGTGATTCAAAGTCCAGCATAAACCACGTATGGGCTCATTTGCATTTGTGTAAATTCTTAAAACTAACTTTAGACCCTGGTTTTTGGTGTGAGGAGTTTGGTTTCACAGTCTACAAAACTTTTACAAATGAGTTCTATGCTCGGCAGCTGCTTCTAAGTTGGAATTCTAACCAGACACCTTCTACAAATCTCCTGTTTTTGATTTATGCTTTGATGTATATTCTAACAGTCCTGCTTATTGTTCTAATTAATACATAATGACTATTTGTACTATCTACAAACAGGATCAAGTCTACATGTTTGTTAAGTGGCTCACCAAAAGTGGGGGCGTTGGGAGAAATCCTATAGAGGCACCATGTGTATACGTTTACAGTGATTGGTTTGTTTTGCTCTTCAAACTGAGATATACTGTTTATACTTACTGGAAAGGTTATGTTATCAAAGTTCAGCTCTGCTTATATTGTTCATAATTTGAAAGTCTGTTTGCAATGATTTTTAACAGGATGTAAATGCGCTAAAACACACCACATAAAACACATGTTGTCAGAATTATGATGTTTAAACTCCCCCTTTTAAAACAAACTCTTTGGGAGAGGAAGGTAAGAATTGCCGACTATAGGAAAACTTGTTTGCCCAAAAATTTAAATTTCAAGGACCCCCTTTTCAGACCACCCAAAACCCCTTAATTTTTCCCTCCTCACTTGCAGGTTAAACGGTAAGCATGAGTCAGCCCATTAGAGTTAAAGTATGATAGCTGATTACTTCTTTCTCCCTGTTGAAACCCGACGGGCATTTTAAATCATCGGCTTTTAAAAAACAATCAAACGGCCAACAACCTTTACTGCGGCTCCACTGAAGAAACTCTGGATTTTAGAGATAGCATGTGCAACGCTTCATGAACGTTTTTAGAGTTAATAATACATGTCTACTTCACGAACAAATTGCTTAATTTTTTTGTCCAGCTAAAATTCTTCCATCATTATATTTTCCGCCCGAATTTACTTGTGGTCGTCTTTTTTAAAAAGCCAAATATTTACTAGTTTAAAAAAAATAAATGTAAATAAAAGAAGAAAACCGGGCTTTTTTATCTCCCAAGTGCCGAAACACTTAAAGACATTTAGCCTTACAAAAACACCCCCAAATTTTATTTTTTTCGAATCACTACAGCAATCTTTCCTTTGATTGCTTCGTTAAATAGTTCACTATTATCTTTTATTATATTTTTTTACACATTCTCAAACCCAAATTCACTAAAATCAATGTTTAATAAATTTTCATTGTTTCATCAAATAGTTCATTCAAACTTTAAATCAATTTACTAGTTCGGGAGCCATTTTTTAATATAAAATAAATAAAAAATAATTTTAAATTCAGATTTTCAATCTTTTTTTAATCGCAAAAACCAAATTTATAAAGCGAATACTACTTTCCCCAGGGGGGTAGAAAACATCAGATTAAAATTTCAGAGCTATAAAACCTAAAATGGGAAAAAAAACTTACAACGGTTTGGCCAATTATCGGTATTTTGCTGTACTTTCCCAAACTCCTCCAGTCTATACTTAAAGGATCGTAATTTAAATTTTTCAAAAATGTTTTTTAAACTGACTTTACACCCCCCTCTCCCAACCAACCGAAAGTATTTAATAACCTGTGCTAATTCGGGGCCTCATTTTTTAAAAACCCAAAATTTAAAAACTAAAATTAAAAAAAAAAATTAACATTTCTCTTGTTTTTGTGCAAAAAAAAAAGAATTTTTTTTGGTGTGCGTGAGTGGGCAGGGGTGGGGGGGGGGTGTGGCGGGGTTTTTGGGGTGCTGGGGGGGGCGCATGCGTGGGGTTTTGGGGGGGGGGTGGGGGGGGGGGTTGGGGGGGATGAGGGGGATGCAAAGTTTCCTACCCCTTTGTATTATTTTCGGCCCTTTTTAGGGCCTTTCTAGGACGTGGCGGTGGCAAGTGACACAGTTCTGGCGTATTTTTAAGCCTTAGGCTGGGGCCTGCTTCCTGGGAGCCAGTCGGCGGTTATGCATAACCGTTACTATTTTAGACCCACGTCATACTATCGTCAGTAGTCCAAAACCCGCCACACAGGCCTGCACGCTGTTAGGCCGTCCCTGTGGTCTCAACAGCCCAGCCTTCGCTGCTAGCAGGCGGTTATGCATAACCGTTACTATTTTAGAACCACGTCATGCGTTTGTGGCTTTCCTAGTGGGCTATTGATTTTTCACAGCAGCTACCCGACCTGCCAGTACTCGCTAAAACCAACGTCGCTTTGCATATATTTTTAAATGAGCCCTTCTTTTCTCATACAAGCTGTGGATAGAAATTCTAAGCTTGTAGAATTTTGGATAGTGTAAAAACAAAATGATAATTCCGCCAGTTTTTTACACAGCGTGGGTTCTATCAAAATTTCGTTTTTTAAATAATTCTCCCAGACGCTTTTGGATTAGATTTTTTGAAAAGAGTTTTTGTTCTTTCAAGCCAATGGCCTAAAAGCAAGATTGTCGAAGAGTTTTACGATTTTCGGCTTTGATCTCAGAACTGGCTTTCAGTAAACAGGGTAATTTCATTCATATATATAAGTTTCATAAAAGAACCTTCGTCAATCGGCTCATAATCAAGTTTATCTACAAAACAATTACGTAAAAAATCATCCAGTTCACTTACTGTCATTTCACGTTTCACCTAATTGGGCTCCAAAAGATTTAAGCTCTCTTTGACCAGACCGGTTTCGAACAACGGGCGAGCTAAAAAACATGTCCTCACTCCTTAGCACCCTGGTCGGGAAAGATCGGCACCTCGCCAGTCCCGTCCAGGAATGACGCCATACCTCCTGTCGATTGGTTGAACGCGCACACGTGAGGTGCGAGCTGTTCACGTGATTTGCACGGTCCGTTGCACAAGGCTGCAGCGAAAGCCATGGCAGCTATATTGATTAGAACCGGTCTGGGATTGGAGACGGTCACAACCATATAAACCTTAATTTATGTCTCTTTAGAGAATGTAAATATGTTTGTTCACGATCACCCATATTATTCTGCACGTAAGGCCCCTGTTTTAATTTGCTAATTTTGTCAATATTTGGCAATTTTGGCGTGTTAATTTTTTTGAAAACAGGTGTTAAATTTGGTCAAAACTGATATGTGATGGACGTGATTTGTATGTGAAAATGGGGGTTTTCGTGCAAAATAGCATGGGTGGTCTTAAACCCGCATATTTACATTCTCTCCCTGTCCTGTCCACAACCCTGTCCTGTCCACACCCTGCCTGTCCACACCCTTCCCTGTCCACACCCAGCCCTGTCCACACCCTGTCCACACCCTGCCCTGTCCACACCTGCCCTGTCCACACCCTTCCCCTGTCCCACCCTGCCCTGTCCACACCCTGTCCACACCTGCCCTGTCCACAACCTGTCCACACCCTGTCCTCACCCTGTCCTGTCCACACCCTTCCCTGTCCACACCCTGCCCTGTCCACACCCTGTCCACACCCTCCCTGTCCACACCCTGTCCACACCCTTCCCTGTCCACACCCTGTCCTGTCCACACCTTGCCCTGTCCACACACTTCCCTGCCCACACCCTGTCCTGTCCACACCTGCCCACACCCTGTCCACACCCTGTCTGTCCAAACCTGCCCACACCCTTCCCTGTCCACACCCTGTCCCACCCTGTCCTGTCCACACCCTGTCCACACCCTGTCCTGTCCCACCCTGTCCTGTCCACACCCTTCCCTGTCCACCACCCTTCCTGTCCACACC
>JAFLJL010017697.1:60000-68170 GCA_018398815.1 Conus ventricosus | reverse complement strand
AATTCAACATCAACAAAAAGCACTCACTTGTTGTTGTGCACTTTTTGACATTTACTGTAAAGCTGCATGTCGTTGGATACTGGAAAGAAGATTATTTAACCCAAAATCTTCTGCAGCCAAATCAACATCAACCTAGAAGCACCCGCTTGTTGCTGTTCAAAGTTTGGCATTTACTGTAAAGCTGCATGTGATCGGACACTGAAAATAAATTTATTGAAACCAAAACCTTCTGATGTTCACGAAACTGGAAGGACAGATGGAACGTGGCATTGTGCCAGGATAAACCCGATACAACATGGCGTAGATCTGTCGTGCTAATCTGGATCAAAGTACTGATCCAGGATCTGTTCCCTTGATTTGATCAGATGATCACAACATGATCACAACATGATCACAACATTATCACAACATTATCACAACAGGGACAGGGACATTGGGAAGATGCTGTTATGGTTTGATAACCATCCAGGAACTGCTACCTTTTCATCAACGTTAAAATATAACTGCTATGACTAGATAGCTGTATGTTAAGTGCTACTTTTTCATCAACGTTAAAATATAACTGCTATGACTAGATAGCTGTATGTTAACTGCTACTTTTTCATCAACGTTAAAATATAACTGCTATGACTAGATAGCTAGATAGGCCCAAAGTGGAAACCTGCCTGCCAACTCACCAATGAGTGCAAAACCCTACTGACCACTGGAGGGTCTTTACCATACAGCAGCCTCCGTCAGTACCTCCAGGATTCCCACCAAAGTAAACGAAGAAGACCACCATTGTGATACTGAGAACTGGCACTCCGACTGTGACATCACATCTCTGCAATACTCCACCCTGGTGGGTCTTTAATTTATCCATGCAGCCCCAATGACGGTGGAACAGTCCCAACAACACCAAAAGAACAATCCTGGCCTGCCAACACACCGATGAGTGCAAAACTTTATTGACCACTGGAGAGCCTTCACCATACAGAAGCCCTCCACCATTCCTGCCTAAGGCAACGGAGAAGAATCTCTTCCTACACTACCGTTGATCTCATATGATCGTCACCTATCAGTGACTGATTGATGATAATAATTTTTTTAAATGTGTGTGTGTGTGTGAATGAGTGTGTGTGTGTGTGTGAATATGTGTGTGAAAACTTTCCACAGTTAGTCTCATTATGATCACATGATCTTAACTCACCCAGAACAATGTTTATATGTGGTCCCCCACCCCCCACACCCACCTTTGTGTGTGTGTGTGTGTGTGTAAGTGTGTGTGTGTGTGTGTGTGTGTGTGTGTGTGTGTGTGTGTGTGTGTGTGTGTGTGTGTGTGTGTGTGTGTGTGGTGTGTGTGTGTGTGTGTGTGTGTACGCGCGCGCGCGCGCAACACATGCTACCCTGGTTTTCATTGATCACTGCTATCTTCTCTCAACAAACATCAGCATATTGATGCCAACACATTACTTCACCTGTTACAATGAACATCATCCCACAGCATTGTTTACTTTTTTAAACAACACCATTTATATGAACCTCCCACCCTCACCCCCCACCCCATAGTGGATGAAGAGACATGAGCTCTCCTTCTCTTGCCCCCCTTCCTTCCCCCCCCCCCCCCCCACACAAACACATTACCCTCCTTCCCCCCCCCCCGCCCCCTTTTTTTCCACCTCAACTCCCCCCCCCCCCCCCCCCCCCCAATCATACCTTATCAACAATTTATCTTCCAACCCCTTTCCTCCCTTATTAACATTACCCACACACCTTTCACAACTATCCACGCATAACTACCACCACCTCTTTCATCACCCAGCGAAATCATTTATTTTTATTCACCTAAACCTTTTTTCTTTTTTTTATAATTTATTTTTATTTATTTATTATTATTATTATTATTTTTATTATTATTATTATTATTATTATTATTATTAATATTATTATTATTAATTAATTAATTAATTAATTTATTTTTGTATTTATTTCCCCCCCCCCCCCCCCATTTCCCTCCCCCTCCCCCTTTCCCCCTTACCATTATTATCAATCCACCATTACCACAACCGTCACAAAGATATCACACCACCCCAATAAACTAGACACACAACCCTATCGTATCACACACACACTCCTCCCCCTACGCACGCCCCCCCCCCCCCCCCCCCCTCCGTTTCCTCTCCCATAATCCCCCATGTCATTTCTGCCTACCGGCTATTCTCCCCACCACATGGACAACAACGGATGAGTCATTTTTCGTTCCCTGTTTTGTACTGTCCGAAATGTTAAATGTGATCTATTTTTTCGCCTGAAGAAGACCCAAGTGGTTGAAATGCATCGTGTCTTGTCATGTGCTTTGTTTGTCAATGTCATTGGCGGTAAGTAGCAAACTCTATTTCTAAATTTAGATAGCTGTATGTTAACTGCTACTTTTCATCAACGTTAAAATATAACTGCTATGACTAGATAGCTGTATGTTTAGTGCTACTTTTTCATCAACGTTAAAATACAACTGCTATGATTTGATAGCTGTATGCTAACTGCTACTTTTTCATCAACGTTAAAATATAACTGCTATGACTAGATAGCTGTATGTTAACTGCTACTTTTTCATCAACGTTAAAATATAACTGCTATGACTTGATAGCTGTATGTTAACTGCTACTTTTTCTAGTTGCAAAGTGAGACGACTGCAGGCGAAATCTAAACAAATCTTGAATAAATGTTAGCGAACCTAAACAAAAACGTGGACAAACTGATCACAAGACGAAACACGACGCATTTCGACCTCTTAGGTCTTCTTCAGGCAAACTACAAAACAACTAGACAACGAAAATGAACGAGCAATCACTGACCTTCAATTACGTCAGCGCAAGATAGGCGTTGAATTTATCTTGCGCTGAAATGATTGAAGATAATTGATTGCTCATTCATTTTCGTTCTCCTAATTGTTTTGTATCTTGCCTGAAGAAGACCTAAGATGTCGAAACGCGTCGTGTGTTGTCTTGTGGTTAGTTTGTCTACGTGTTTTGGCGGTTCGCTAACATTAGTTTAAGATTTTCTACTTTCGTATCAATGTTAAAACATTACTTTTATGATTTGATAAACATCTGTGAACTGTTGCTATTTCAACATCTGTGAACTGGTGCTATTTCAACATCTGTGAACTGGTGCTATTTCAACATTTGTGAACTGGTGCTATTTCATTGATGTTAAAACACTGAAGCTTTGTACTTTGTCCGTCTAATGGGAAAACAGGTTACATGGAAGTCAATCTTTCAGTTCATGTCAACTATGATTTCCCCTGGCAGGAAAATATGATTTAGATGTCATTCGTGAACTGCCTCAAAAGTCGGATTCAAGATTCGTTCGACGTTGACCAAGCTTTGCGCTCTCCTTAAGGCCCTTCTCGTTCTTTGTGCCTTCACTTCAAAGGCATATAGTTTGCTAGGTGATTTCTTTGGGCGTTACCTGTGACGCTGGTCTGACAACAGCCAGCTCAGGAAAGACGTAGGAGACATAAGAATGCTTGAGGCACAGCCTCCGACAGTACTCCCGCAAAGCTTGCACCAGCCTCCGACAGTCACCCGCAAAGACCTTGCCCGCCTCCGACAGTCACTCCCCGCAAAGACCTTGCTCCTGCCTCCGACAGTCACTCCCCGCAAAGACCTTGCTCCTGCCTCCGACAGTCACTCCCCGCAAAGACCTTGCTCCTGCCTCCGACAGTCACTCCCCGCAAAGACCTTGCTCCTAGAGCACGGCGGACGTGGCCCTGAGGCACGGCATATTTGAGCGACTTTTAATTGATAACCGTTTGCGGTGGTTCAACATGCGCGACAATTTTCAGCTGATGCTTTTGAGTGGGAAAACAAGCATATAGAATTTCTTCCGTTGGTCATCTGTCATGTTAGCTTTGCCCATGCTTACCGCTGGGGAGGTGAAAAAATAATTACAAAATTTTGTCTTGAAGACCGTTAAGGCGTCACAGAAGACTTTGCATCCAGCTTCCTCCACTCCTACCGGTTGTCAGACGCTCTGAGGCAGTTGCTGAGTGTGAGGCCAGTCCATGCACTGATGTTGTCCTCCCATCTCTTTCTCTGTCTTCCTCTCCTTCTGCCTCCTCGCACTGTTCCTTGTAGAATGGTTTGGGCAAGTCCTGTTGATCTTGATATATGACCACACCATCTCATGTTCCTTCTTTTCACTGTGGACTACAGGTCTTCGTATGGTACAATCGCTTGCCTGACTCTGACCAGAGGAACAATGTGAATGTATTATCTATTCCAATAAAGTAGAAGTAGCACAGACTACGCGAGCGCAGCAAGTGTTGAAAGGTTGTTTGTGGGGAGGAGGAAAGAAGGAGACAATGATCGTCCAGTGAAAGTGGCAATGGTATATTTTAAAGACGATTTCAAGGCTGTCGGGAGAGGGGTTTATGCGCTAACAATAGTTCACACTGCAGTCTTGAGGGTGTGCGTGTTTGTGTTTGGGTGTGCATATGTGTTTGTGCGAGTGTGTGTGTTTGTGTGCGTGTGCGCGCGCGCGTGCGTGCGTGTGTGTGTGTGTGTGTGTGTGTGTGTGTGTGTGTGTGTGTGTGTGTGTGTGTGTGTGTGTGTGTGTGTGTGTGTGTATGCGCGCGCGCGCGCGCTCGCGAGTGTGTGTGCTTGTGTGTGTTTGTGTGTGTGTGTTTGTTTGTGTGTGTGTGTGTTTGTTTGTGTGTGTGTGTGTTTGTTTGTGTGTGTGTGTGTGTGTGTGTGTGTGTGTGTGTGTGTGTGTGTGTGTGTGTGTGTGTGTGTGTGTGTGTGTGTGTGTGTGTTTGTGTGTGTCTGGGTGTATCTATGTATGTATCTAGGTGTGTGCATGCGCATGCGTGCGTGTGTGCGTATGTGCGTATGTGCGTATGTGCGTGTGCGTGTGTGTGTGTGTGTGTGTGTGTGTGTGTGTGTGTGTGCGTGCGTGCGTGCGTGTGTGTGTGTGTGTGTGTGTGTGTGTGTGTGTGTGTGTGTGTGTGTGTGTGTGGTGTGTGTGTGTGTGTGTGTGTGTGTGTGTGTGTGCCCGTACTGCTGGTTTTAGGCGCAGTGGCGATGTGACAATCCTATACAGCAGGCATTTGAAAATCTTGTTTATGAATGCGTCTGTTGGTTTGTCTGTCTACCTGTCTGCATGTCGAGAAAATACCTGGACAACAGATCAGATTGGAACATTATTTCACAGACTTAGCTGCAGGATAATTACCTTTGGATGATTGAAGTAGGTAGTGTTCAGTTAGAAGAAGAAGAAGAAGAAGAAGAAGAAGAAGAAGAAGAAGAAGAAGAAAAAGGTATGAAACCTTTCAACACAATCATTGTACTCTTGTCGTGCAGGAGTGTGTTAGTGTGCGCAATGTTTGCGTCCCCCATGGCAGTCAAGTTTTTCATGTTGTTTGTTTCCGTATTCATATCCCACACGTGTTCCTTGGTCACACGTGTTCTTTTCTGTTGGTGTACCTGTCCATTCATCGTCTCTCCGTCCCTCCACGTATCCGCCAGTGAAAGGTGTCCAATGTGCTGGCCTAGTTGGATTGGTTGGTTGGCTGGCTTGTCTGGTTGGTTGATTCCTTGCCTCGTTCTCTTGCTGGGGTTCTTCTCCGCTTCCCCTGGGCCGTGTGGGTTCTTCTCCGCTTCCCCTGGGCCGTGCGGTTGCACAGAACGTAACTGACGGTGACTGTGCTGTGCTGTGAGTGCCTGGCAGGTGCGACTGTGTGGTTGCACAGAACGTAACTGACGGTGACTGTGCTGTGCTGTGTGTGTCTGGCAGGTGCGACTGTGTGGTTGCACAGAACGTAACTGACGGTGACTGTGCTGTGCTGTGTGTGTCTGGCAGGTGCGACTGTGTGGTTGCACAGAACGTAACTGACGGTGACTGTGCTGTGCTGTGTGTGTCTGGCAGGTGCGACTGTGTGGTTGCACAGAACGTAACTGACGGTGACTGTGCTGTGCTGTGTGTGTCTGGCAGGTGCGACTGTGTGGACGGTCACTATGGCGACCAGTGCCAGCACCACCACCCTTGCTCCTCCTCGCCCTGTCTGCACGGCGGCCGCTGCCACAACCACACCGACGCCCGCTACACCTGCACCTGCCTGCCGCCCTACTCCGGCCCTCGCTGTCAGCACGCCACCTCCTGCAACTTCCTGCCCTGCGCCAACGGCGGATCCTGCGTCCTGCACGACGACGGAAGGGTCCACTGCGCATGCGTGGAAGGCTTTCTGGGATACCACTGTCAGCTGCGCGACCCGTGTTTGGGCGGAGACGGGGAGGGCGGGGAGGGCGGGGAGGGGTCGGTGTGCGGGCACGGGTGGTGCGAGAGGGACCTCCAGGCAGCTCAGGCCCTGCAACCCCTGGCGGAAGAGGTGGGGGAGGTGGAGGTTCCCTTCCGGTGTCACTGTGACCAGGGTATTCTGGGAAGAGGTGTGACGTGGCAGTGACGTCATGTGACGGCTCTGACTGCTTCAACAACGGCCAATGTCGGCACGGGAGGTGCGTCTGCCCGCCGGCCTTCACCGGTACGTCGGACTGTGCTGTGGTCACTGTGCTGTGCTGACTGTGCTGTGCTGACTGTGCTGTGCTGTGCTGGCTGTGCTGTGCTATGGCGTTGTGCTGTGCTCAGTGTGTGTGTGCTCACTGTGCTGTGCTATGGTAGCTGGACTGTGCTGTGCTGTGCTGGCTGTGCTGTGCTATGGCATGTGCTGTGCTCAGTGTGCTGTGCTCACTGTGCTGTGCTCACTGTGCTGTGCTATGGTGACACTGACTGTGCTGTGCTGCACTGTGCTGTGTTCACTGTGCTGTGCTTCACATGGTGCTGTCATTGGTTGACACTGACTGTGCTGTGCTCACTGTGCTGCTGTGGTCACTGTGCTGTGTCACTGTGCTGTGCTATGTGGTGATACACTGACTGTGCTGTGCTCACTGTGCTGTGCTATGGTGACACTGACTGTGCTGTGCTCACTGTGCTGTGCTGTGGTGACACTGACTGTGCTGTGCTCACTGTGCTGTGCTCACTGTGCTGTGCTATGGTGACACTGATGTGCTGTGCTCACTGTGCTGTGTCACTGTGCTGTGCTATGGTAACCTGACTGTGCTGTGCTCACTGTGCTGTGCTATGGTGACACTGACTGTGCTGTGCTTCACATGCCTGTGGTCACTGTGCTGTGGTCACTGTGCTGTGCTATGGTACACTGACTGTGCTGTGCTCACTGTGATGTGCTATGGTGACACTGACTGTGCTGTGCTCACTGTGCTGTGGTCACTGTGTCTGTGCTATGGTGACACTGACTGTGCTGTCTCACTGTGCTGTGCTATGGTGACACTGACTGTGCTGTGCTCACTGTGCTGTGGTCACTGTGCTGTGCTATGGTGAACACTGACTGTGCTGTGTCACTGTGCTGTGCTATGGTGACACTGGACTGTGCTGTGCTGACCTGTCTGTGGTCACTGTGCTGTGGTTCACTGTGCTGTGCTATGGTGACACTACTGACTGTGCTGTGCTCACTGTGCTGTGCTATGGTGACACTGACTGTGCTGTGCTCACTGTGCTGTGGTCACTGTGCTGTGCTATGGTGACACTGACTGTGCTGTGGTCACTGTGCTGTGCTATGGTGACACTGACTGTGCTGTGCTCACTGTGCTGTGCTATGGTGACACTGACTGTGCTGTTCTCACTGTGCTGTGCTATGGTGACACTGACTGTGCTGTTCTCACTGTGCTGTGCTATGGTGACACTGACTGTGCTGTGCTCACTGTGCTGTACACACTGTGCTGTGCTGTGGTGACACTGATCTTGTGTCTGTGTCACTGTGCTGTGTCACTGTGCTGTGCTATGGTAACACTGACTTGTGCTGTGCTCACTGTGCTGTGCTATGTGACACTGACTGTGCTGTGCTCACTGTGCTGTGGTCACTGTGCTGTGGTCACTGTGCTGTGCTATGGTGACACTGACTGTGCTGTGCTCACTGTGATGTGCTATGGTGACTGCGTGACTGTTGCTGTGCTCACTGTGCTGTGGTCACTGTGTGTGCTATGGTGACACTGACTGTGCTGTGCTCACTGTGCTGTGCTATGGTGACACTGACTGTGCTGTGCTCACTGTGCTGTGCTATGGTGACACTGACTGTGCTGTCTCACTGTGCTGTGCTATGGTGACACTGACTGTGCTG
>JAFLJL010017697.1:50000-55000 GCA_018398815.1 Conus ventricosus | reverse complement strand
ACACACTGTATGTGGGACAGCTGTCAGGAAACAAACACAACACACTGTATGTGGGACAGCTGTCAGGATATAAACAGCAACACACTGTATGTGGGACAGCTGTCAGGAAACAAACAGTAACACACTGTATGTGGGACAGCTGTAAGAAACAAACAGCAACACACTGTATGTGGGACAGCTGTAAGAAAACAAACAGCAACACACTGTATGTGGGACAGCTGTAAGAAAACAAACAGCAACACACTGTATGTGGGACAGCTGTCAGGAAACAAACAGCAACACACTGTATGTGGGACAGCTGTCAGGAAACGGTGCTGCTGTTCGCGTTCGGGCGGGGATGGAAGGGGGAGGGTGGGGGAACAGGGGCGGGAGTGGAGGGGGCCAGGGGGGAGGGGGTGGGGGCACGGACGGGTTATCCCCCCACACAGGGTTCCGATTTAGAAGGGCTCTGCCAAAGGCCTGGCCTGGCGATCACATTGTGCCGACAGCTGATGGAGATCGTAACAGCAGCTCATCAGCAGACAATGGAGACGTTAATATCACCATTTGTCGTGCGAAACCGTCTTGCTCCATGTGTGCTTACATGCTGAACGTGACGTCCGACCCAGTCTGTGATGAGGTCATCGTGGGAGACGTGGCATTAGTTACATGCTGAACGTGAAGTCCGTCCCACATCTGTGATCAGGTCATCGTGGGAGACGTGGCATTAGTTTGGCTCGATCACCTCCGTGTGGATTTTGTATTCTACACAATGAGTCCACAGGAGAACGAAGAAAAGAACGTGTGTGTGTGTGTGTGGTGTGTGTGTTGTGTGTGTGTGTGTGTGTGTTGTGCTGGCGTGCGTGCGTGCGTGGGCGTGCGTGCGTGCGTGTGTGTGCATGTACGTATGTGCCTCTGTGTGTGTGTGTGCGCGCGCGCGCGCGCGCGCGCGTGTGTGTGTGTGTGTGTGTGTGTGTGTGTGTGTGTGTGTGTGTGTGTGTGTGTGTGTGTGTGTGTGTGTGTGATGAAAGGAAGGAGATCCTGTTTTTCGCTCTACTTCATTAATTTACGTTATGGAATTAATTAATTTACGTCATGGAGCTTATAAAACAAGCCTCTACGAGAAACACCCTGGGCTAAAATTATACACAGCGTCAAAATAAAACTCTCAATACTATAAGCTGACAGTTCCAAGAAGAAGATAAAACGAAAAGAGTAGTCGAGGAGAAGGAAAAGCAACGCATGAACACCTTCACATCCCGCCCCCCCCCCCCCCCCCCTAAGAAAGAGAGAGAGAGAGAGAGAGAGAGAGAGAGAGAGAGAGAGAGAGAGAGAGAGAGAGAGAGAGAGAGAGAGCGAGCGAGAGAGAGAGTGCGTGAGTCATTAACAAGAAGGGTGTGCGACAAGCAGGCTTAGACTTTCATCTGATTTGAAACTGTCACGCTTCAAACGAGAACCTGGTGCAAATGGCAAAATAATCATCGGGAGTAGGGAGGAGGGGGGGGAGGGGAGGGGGTGGAGAAGGGGCTAGGAGGAAGGCAAATTGGCAGGAGTGCCGAGATTTTCCGCCAAATTACTTGTCTGCCATATTAGTTTTCTGTTAAAGGGGAGAGAAAAGAAAAGAAAAAAGGGGAAAAAATACCAGTAAATTAGTATGACGTCGCCACAAATGGCAACAATCACTGCTATCACTGCAGCTGGTTTTCTGCTCCGAGCCAGTGAGAATGGGCGATGGTGATGTATACTGAGATGGTTTTCTGCTCCGAGCCAGTGAGAATGGGCGATGGTGATGTATATATACTGAAATGATACCCCGCCCCCTCAAAGACTTCGGAACAGAAAACAGCGCTTCTTTGGCATCTCGACAATGACACATTTCATGGCGTTGAATGTTCAGTTTTTATCTTTTGTAGTAGTAGTAGAAGGAGTAGTAGTAGTAGTAGTAGTAGTAGTAGTAGTAGTAGTGGTTGTGGTGGTGGCAGTGGTAGTAGTAGTGGTAGTGGTAGTGGTAGTGGTTAGTGGTAGTGGTAGTGGTAGTAGTAGTGGTAGTGGTAGTGGTAGTGTAGTGGTAGTGGTAGTGGTAGTGGTAGCAGTAGTGGTTGTGGTAGTGGTAGTAGTAGTGGTAGTGGTAGTGGTAGTGGTAGTGGTAGTGGTAGTGTAGTAGTAGGGGTAGTGGTAGTGGTAGTGGTAGTGGTAGTGGTAGTGGTAGCAGTAGTGGTTGTGGTAGTGGTAGTGGTAGTGGTAGTGGTAGCAGTAGTGGTAGTGGTAGTGGTAGTGGTAGTGTAGTGGTAGTGGTAGTGGTAGTGGTAGTGGTAGCAGTAGTGGTTGTGGTGGTGGTAGTGGTAGTAGTAGTGGTAGTTGTGTTCGTGCTGGCAGTGGTAGTAGTAATAGTTGTGGTGGTGGTAGTGGTAGTTGTAGAAGTAGTTAAAAGTAGTATTGGTGGTGGTGGTGGTAGTGGTAGTAGTAGCAGTAGTACGCTGATGTTGTGGAAGAAAACTAAAAGAAAAGGAAAAACAGAAAAGGAATTAACAAATGAGAAAATTGCTGTTACATTCGTTCCATGTTTTGTCTTGCATCATCGATAATATATTGAAACATAACATGATCGTGTGCGTATTTACTAAGTTGTGTACTTTGGAATATTTGTTTTCCTTCTACTCTTTCTTTCATTCTCGCATTGTTCTCAACATCTGTCCCCTTTTAATGTTCTTTCTTTCTTTCTTCTCCTTGTTGCTGTTGTTGTTGTTGTTGTTGTTGTTCCTTCTTCTCTTCTTCTTCTTCTTCTTCTTCTTCTTCTTCTTCTTTCTTCTTCTTCTTCTTCTTCTTCTTCTTCTTCTTCTTCTTCTTCTTCACCCCCTCCCTGTTGTTCTTTCCCGTCTTCTCTTCCTTCATATGTTCTTGTCTATCTTCTCCTCCTTCGTTATTCTCTTTCTTTCCTTTCTGTTGTCTTTTCTCTCCTATCTCATTCATCTTTTCCTTCTTCTGTGTATTGTGTGTGTAACAGGCAGCCAGTAACAGCAATGTGTAATGTGTGTGTAACAGGCAGCCAGTGCCAGACAGCTGCTAACAGCAATGTGTATTGTGTGTGTAACAGGCAGCCAGTGCCAGACAGCTGGTAACAGCAATGTGTAATGTGAGTGTAACATGGCAGCCAGTAACAGCAATGTGTAATGTGTGTGTGTGTGTAACAGGCAGCCAGTAACAGCAATGTGTACTGTGTGTGTAACAGGCAGCCAGTAACAGCAATGTGTAATGTGTGTGTAACAGGCAGCCAGTGCCAGACAGCCGGTAACAGCAATGTGTAAAGTGTGTGTAACAGGCAGCCAGTAACAGCAATGTGTATTGTGTGTGTAACAGGCAGCCAGTAACAGCAATGTGTATTGTGTGTGTAACAGGCAGCCAGTGCCAGACAGCCGATAACAGCAATGTGTAAAGTGTGTGTAACAGGCAGCCAGTAACAGCAATGGTGTATTGTGTGTAACAGGCAACAGCAATGTGTAAAGTGTGTGTAACAGGCAGCCAGTAACAGCAATGTGTATTGTGTGTGTAACAGGCAACAGCAATGTGTAAAGTGTGTGTAACAGGCAGCCAGTAACAGCAATGTGCATTGTGTGTGTAACAGGCAACAGCCATGTGTAAAGTGTGTGTAACAGGCAGTCAGTAACAGCAATGTGTATTGTGTGTGTAACAGGCAACAGCAATGTGTAAAGTGTGTGTAACAGGCAGCCAGTAACAGCAATGTGTATTGTGTGTGTAACAGGCAACAGCCATGTGTAAAGTGTGTGTAACAGGCAGCCAGTAACAGCAATGTGTATTGGGGTGTGTAACAGGCAACAGCCATGTGTAAAGTGTGTGTAACAGGCAGCCAGTAACAGCAATGTGTATTGTGTGTGTAACAGGCAACAGCAATGTGTAAAGTGTGTGTAACAGGCAGCCAGTAACAGCAATGTGTATTGTGTGTAACAGGCAACAGCCATGTGTAAAGTGTGTTTAACAGGCAGCCAGTAACAGCAATGTGTATTGTGTGTGTAACAGGCAACAGCCATGTGTAAAGTGTGTGTAACAGGCAGCCAGTAACAGCAAGTGTATTGTGTGTGTAACAGGCAACAGTAATGTGTAAAGTGTGTGTAACAGGCAGCCAGTAACAGCAATGTGTATTGTGTGTGTAACAGGCAACAGCAATGTGTAAAGTGTGTGTAACAGGCAGCCAGTAACAGCAATGTGTAAAGTGTGTGTAACAGGCAGCCAGTAACAGCAATGTGTATTGTGTGTGTAACAGGCAACAGCAATGTGTAAAGTGTGTGTAACAGGCAGCCAGTAACAGCAATGTGTATTGTGTGTAACAGGCAACAGCAATGTGTAAAGTGTGTGTAACAGGCAGCCAGTAACAGCAATGTGTGATGTGTGTGTAACAGGCAGCCAGTAACAGCAATGTGTAAGTGTGTGTAACTGGCAGCCAGTAACAGCAATGTGTAATGTGTGTGTAACAGATAACCAGTAACAGCAATGTGTAATGTGTGTGTAACAGGCAGCCAGTAACAGCAATGTGTCTTGTGTGTAACAGACAGCCGGTAACAGCAATGTGTAATGTGTGTGTAACAGGCAGCCAGTAACAACAATGTGTAATGTGTGTGTAACAGGCAGCCAGTAACAGCAATGTGTAATGTGTGTAACAGATAATCAGTAACAGCAATGTGTATTGTGTGTAACAGGCAACAGCAATGTGTAAATGTGTGTAACAGGCAGCCAGTAACAGCAATGTGTAAAGTGTGTGTAACAGGCAGCCAGTAACAGCAATGTGTAAAGTGTGTGTAACAGGCAGCCAGTAACAGCAATGTGTATTGTGTATGTAACAGGCAGCCAGTAACAGCAATGTATAATGTGTGTGTAACAGGCAGCCAGTAACAGCAATGTGTAATGTGTGTGTGTAACAGACAGCTAGTAACAGCAATGTGTAATGTGTGTGTAACAGATAACCAGTAACAGCAATGTGTAATGTGTGTGTAACAGGCAGCCAGTAA
>JAFLJL010017697.1:40000-45000 GCA_018398815.1 Conus ventricosus | reverse complement strand
GTGCGTGCGGCGTTTGGTGTGTGTGTGTGTGTGTGTGTGTGTGGTGTGTGTGTGGTGTTGTGTGTTGTGTGTGTGGTGTGGTGTGGCTCTTCGTGTCTTCATTTCCCAAACAACATGTCCGGGGTTGGGGGGCTATTTTCTTTGGAAAAGTCCCCCAAGTCCTTTCTCTCCCCAATTCTTTCCCTGTCCTCATTCTCTTCATGTCCTTCATGATCTCTTTTAGTTCCTTCTTTTTCTCTTCATGTTCTCTCCAGTTCTTTTCCCCTTTTCCTTTAGTTCTCTCCATGTTCCATTCTGTTCCTCCCTGTTCTCTCCAGTTTTCCCAAGTCCATTTAGTTTCCCCCATGTTTTCTTCATGTTCTCTTCATTTTCCTTTCCCTGTTCTCTTCTTTCCCTCATGACCTTCATGTTTCTCCATGTTCTCCCATGTTCCATTCATGTTCTTTCTATTTTCTCTCCAGTTATCTCCAATTTTCCCTTCATGTTTTTCTCCAGTTCTTTCATTTCCTTTCATGACTCGTCTGTTCTCTCCATGTCTTCCAAGTCCCTTCTGTTCTTTTCCTTTTTCTTCATGTTCTCTCCTGTTCTCTAAATGTTTTTCTCCATGTTACTCCCAATTCCATTCTGTTGTCTCCATGTTCCTCCATTTCCTCCATGTTCTCTCCATGTTCCTCCATGTTCTCCCTTTCCTCTTCATGTTCTCTCCATGTTTTCCTTCATGTTCTTTTCCCTTTCCTCCACATATCTCCATCTTCTCTCCATCTTTTCCTCCATTCCTCTTCATGATCTCGTCATGTTCCCCTCCAGTTCTTCCATGTTCCTTCATGTTCTCTCCATGTTTTCCTCAAAGTTCTCTTCATTTCTCTCCATGTCCCCCTTATGTTCTCTCCATGTTCTCTCCATGTTCTCTCCAGGCCCTTCATTTCACTTCATGTTTTCCCTTTTTTTTTCCTGTCCTCTCATGTTCCTCCATTTCTTCCTGTTCCTCCAAGTCCTCTTTTTGTTCTCTCCATGTTCCATTTATGTTCTTTCCATGTTTTCTTATGTTCACCCATGTTCCTCGATCATATCTCCACTTTTCTCCCTTTTCTCTCCTTTCTTCCCCCATCTTCTCTCCATTTCTCTCCATGTCCTCTCCATTTTCTCCATGTTTTCCCCATTTCTTCCATTTCTCTTTTATTTCTCCCCTTTTCCTCCATGTTCTCTCCTCTTCTCTCCATGTTCCTTTATGTTCTCTCCAGCCTTTATGTTCTCTCCATCTCCCCCTCCATGTTTTCTCCAATCCTCTTCATGTTTTAAATCCATTTCTCTCCAGTTCTCTCCCCTGTCTCTCCATGTTCTTCCCCAGTCTCTTTAGTTTTTCCATGTTTTTTCCCAGTTTTTCCATTTCCTCCAAAGTCCCTTTATGCTCTCGGGGGGTTTTTCCCTGTCCCTCCGTTTTTAAAGTTTATAAATTTTAAACTTTCTTGTTTTATGTCCTCTTGTTCTCCCAATGTCCCCTCCATTCCCCCTTTTAAGTCTCTCCATTTCCCCTGGGGCCTTCCACTCTAAGTCCCCCATGTTCCTCCATGCCTTTCATTCCCCTCATGTTTTCTCAGTTCTCCATGCTTTCAGTTGACCATTTCTTCCATGTTTTCCATGTCCTCTTAGTTCCTGGTTTTTGTCCCCCTTACTCTCCAGTTTAAAAGCCTCCCATTTTTTTCCAATACCCATTCGTCCAGTTTTTTCAAATCCCTCCATGTTCCAATTCCTCCCATGTCCCTTCATCTCCCATTCTTCCATTTCTCCCATGTTTATGTTTTCCCGATGTCTCTCCATGTTTATTTTTCCATAAACTGAAATTTTTTCCAGTTTCCCCATTCCCCTTTCCTTTCCCAATGTCCTCTCCATGTTCTTTATGTCCTTCCCGTTCTTTATTTCTATTTTTTCTTATGTCCTCTTACTTTCCCATGCCCCTCCCCTTTTTTTGCCCCAAAAATTATGTCTCCAGTTCCCATGGCCCCGTTTTTCCATGTTTTTCTAATTTTCCCTGTCCCTTTCATTTCCTCGATTTCTCTCCAGTCCTCTTCATTTCTTCCCTTTCCCTGTCCCTCCATGAAAACCGGGGGGGGGGGGGGGGGGGGGGGGGGGGGGTTTTTTTTTTGTTTTGTTTTTTTTGTTTTTGTTTTTTTGGGTTTTTTTTTGTTTTTGTTTATGTTTTATGTTTTATGTTTTATGTTTTATGTTTTAAGTTCTTCCCTGTGTCTAGGCTTCATGCTACCCCTTTTCTTCCCCTTTCTTCCAAAAATTTATTTTATGTTTTGGGTTTTAGTTTTTTGTTTTTAGTTATTGTCCCCAGTCTCTCCATTCCCTCTCCAAGTCCTCTCAGTTTCTCCCTTTTCCCTTCATGTTCTCTCCATTTCTCTCCTGTTCCCCCCCATGTCCCTTCATTTTTTTTCAGTTTTCTCCAGTCCCTCCCTTCCTCTCATGTTCTCTCCATGTCCTCCCTGTCTCCCCATGTTCTCTCCTGTCTCTCATGTTCTCTCCATGTCCCTTCATGTCTCTTCATGTTCTCTTATTTCCCCATTTCTCTCCATGTTCTCTCCATGTTTCTCCCATGCCTCCCCCAGTTTTCTCCATGTCCTCCTCATTCTCTCCAAGTTCTCTCCATTTCTCTCATGTTCCCCCTCATGTTTTCTCCATGTTTTCTCCATTTCTCTCCCTTTCTCCCATTCTCTCCAGTTCCCCTCAGTTTTCTCTATTTCCTCCATTTTCCTTCATGTTCCCCCCGGGTTTTTTCCATTTTTGCTCCGTGTTTCCCCCCATGTTTTCTCCATGTCCTTCATGTTTCTCATTTCTCTCCAGTCTCTCCATTTTCCTTCATGTTCCCTTCATTTCTCTCCATGTTCTCTTCATGTTCTCTCCATGTCTCTCCATTCCTTCACCCCCTCTGTTCTCTCCATGTTCTCTTCTGTTCTCTTCATGTTCTCTCCATGTTCCTCCATGTTCTCCCATGTCCTCTTCATGTCTCTCCATGTTCTCTCCATTTCTCTCTTCATGTTCTCCATTTTCTCTCCATTTTCCTTCTTTTATTTCCTTCATGTTCTTCCATGTCTCTTCCCTGTTCTCCATGTTCTCTTCATGTTTCTCCAAGTTCTCTCCATGTTTCCCTTTCCCTTCTCTCCAGTTTTTTCATGTTCTCCCTCCATGTTCTCTCATTTTCTCTCCAGTTCCTTCAAGTTCTCCCAGTTCTCCCATTTCTCTCCAGTTCTCTTTATGTTCTCTCCATTTCCTTCATGTTTCTCTTTATGTTCTCTCCAGTTCTCTTTATTTCTCTCCATGCCCTCCCTGTTCTCTTCATGTCTCTTTATTTCCTCCATGTTCTCTTCAGTTCCTCCATGTTCTCTCCATTTCTCTTTCAGTTCTCTCATGTCCCCCCCATTCCCCCCATTCTCTCCAATTTTCCCCCCATGTCCTCTCCCCTGTCCTCTATTTTCTTTTTTCATGTTCCTCCATGATCTCTCCATGTTCCTCCATTTCTCTCATGTTCCTCGTGTTTTTTCCATGTTTCCCTCCTGTTTTCTCCATGTTCTCTCCATGTTTTCCCTTTAGTTCTCCATGTTCTCTCCTGTTTTCTTTTGGGGTTTTCTTTAGTTCTTTTTGTTTCCTCCCCTTTTCTCCCTTTTCTCTCCAGTTCTCTCCATTTCTCTTCAGCCTCTCCCTGCTCTCCCCTGTTTTTTCCCAGTTTTTCTCCATGTTTTCCCGGCCCCTATTCTCCTTTTTCTTCCAGTCTCTTCCCCTGTTTTCTCCATGTCTCTCCATGTTCTCTTCATTTCTCTCATGTTTTTCTCTCCATTTCTCTTCATGTTTTTTCCCTCCGGTTTTTTCTCTATGTTCCCCTCCATTTCTCTCATTTTCCCAGTTTCCCATGTTTTCCTCCCTGTTTCCCCCATTTTTCCCCCTGTTCTCTCCTGTTTTCTCCTGCCCCTTATTCTCTCCATTTCTCTTCATGACTCTCCATGCTCTCTCCATGTTTCTCCTGTTCTCTCCAGTTCTCTTTTGTTCTCTCCATTTTATCTCCATGTTCACTCCCGTTTCCCCATTTTCTCTTCATGCTCCTCATTTTCCTCCATGTTTTTCTCCTGTTCTCTCCCCTGTTCCTCCCTGTTCTCTCCATGTTCTCCCCCATGTTCTCTCCTTTTTCTTTATGTTCCTCCTGTTTTCTCCATGTTCTCTCCAAATTTTCCCCCATTTCTCTCCTGTTCTTCCCTTTTCTCTCCATGTTCTCTTCAAGTTCCTTTTTCCTCCCGTTTTTTGTTCTCTCCATTTTCTTTTGTTCTCCCATTTTTTTTTCCAAATTCTCTTCTTTCCCTCCTGTTTTCTCAGTTCTCTCCATTTTCTCCGTTCTCCCATTTCTCTCCCTTTCTCTTCATGTTTCCTCCATTTTCCTCCATGTTTCCCCCTGTCTCTCCCGTTCTCTCCATGTCTCTCCATAAATTTTTCTCCCTGTTCTCTTCATGTTCTCTCCAATTCTTCTCCCAGTTCTCTCCATTTTCCCCCATGTTCACTCCATGTTCCTCCGTGTTTCTCCATGTTTTTCTCCATGCTCTCTCCATATTCTCTCCATTTCTCTCCCTGTTCTCCCATGTTTCTCCATGTTTCTCCATGTTCCTTTTTTTCCTCCATTTTCTCCTGTTCTCTCCGTTTTTCCCATTTTTCTCCATTCTCTCCATTTTCTCCATGTTCTCTCCATGTTCTCTCCTGTTTCCCCATTTTTTCCCCCTGTTTTCTCCGTGTTCTCTCCCTGGGGAAAATTTTCCTGTTTCTCCATTTCTCTTCAATTTTACCCATGTTCTCCTTTTTTTCCCTTTCCTCCATGTCCCCTTCATTTCCTAAATTTTCCTCAATTCTCTCATGTTTATCTCTTGTTCTTCCATTTTCTCTCCATTTCCTTCCAGGTTCTCATGTTTTCTCCATTTTCTCTCATGTTTCTCCAGTTTTCTTCCCTGTTCTCTTATGGT
>JAFLJL010017697.1:0-35000 GCA_018398815.1 Conus ventricosus | reverse complement strand
AAAAGATGTCAATAATCAATCAGTCGTCAGTCATTTGTTTAGATTACTGAACTTGCTGGAGAGGTCACGCAATAAGTATGTCAATCAATCAATCAGTCAGTCGGTCAGTCCTGTTTCGATTACTGAATTGCTGGAGAGGTCACGCAAAAGTATGTCAATAAAATCAATCGTCAGCCCCTTTTTCAGTTACTGAACTTGCTGGAGTGGTGCACGTCAATAAGTTGTCAATAAATAATCAGTCGTCCTGTTTCAGATTACTGAACGCTGGAGGGGGTACACGGCTGACGTAACCTGACGTCAGGAGGGGAACGTCCCCATCAAGATGGGAACTTCGAGGCATGGCCCTGGGTTGGAAGACACGCATCGGCCCTCACCTACACCCCCCCGTCACGTCATCCGGCCCCCCAAAACCCCCCTCCGTGCGGCCCACAACCCCAGCATAAAGAGGGGGGTGTCTCCCCGGGGGAGACAAAAAACAAACACAACAACAACAAAAAACAAAAACAACAAAACAACAACAACAAAAAACGATATGTGAGAAAAAGGAAAAAGAAAGAAGAAGAAGAAGAAGAAGAAGAAGGAAGAAAAAGAAAAAGAAGAGTAACAGCAACAATAACAAGAAAAACAATACAACAAAAAAAAACAACGATAATAAAAACAAATATAAAAAAAAACCAAAAAACAATGACGCAACAATAAAACAGAAACAACAGCAACAATAACAAGACTAAAACAACAACAACAGCAAGAACATTAATAAAATAACAGTAAAAAACAATGTCACGACCGCCCCCTGGGGTCCCCCGGGAAGGATCGGTTAGGTGGGAGTAAAGGGGAGTGATGACCTCAACGCCCGCAAGAGCCCACAAAATAAAGATTACGATACAACACCCATTTATTCAAAAACACACCTCGCAAATAATATTTCAACACACGCACCATGCACTATCACATCAAAATTTCCAACTCACAAAACGCACAACCAAAATCAGCATTTCACCTTACGACGTACAAATCCAACCAAAATTATCACATTAAAATATCACAATTATAAAAAAACTTTTCCCAGCATCCACCCTTCCCACACATGGAGGGGCCTCCACCCCCCTGCCTCTGTCAAGTTACTGGGCACCCTGTGCTAGGTTCCAAACCCCGGGCGGTTTTAAAGGGGTCGCTCAAAGCCGAACCCTCGACACACAAGCAGGCAGTGAAGGCCTTCCCGGGGGGGGGGGGGGGGGAGAAACGTGGCGTTGTTTTGGAGGTCCTGGACGGGGTCGGGCCGGCCAGTCAACCGGGGGGCTTTTCCCACCCCGCGGCCCGCCAGAGCGTGGCCTAAACAGGCGTGGCACACCCGTCCGCGGTCCAGCCAGAGCGTGGCCTCAACAGCACGTGGCCCCATCCGCCCGCGGTTCCCGCCAGGCGTGGCTCAACAGCCGTGGCCCCATCCGCCCGTGGCCAGCCAGGCGTGGCCTAAACCCAGCACGTGACCCCAGTCACCCCGGGTGAACCCCCCGGGGGGGCGGGGGGGGGGGGGGGGGGGGGGGAAGTGCTGGGAGGGGAAGAAGGGGGGAGGAAGGGGGAAAAGGGTATGGAACCCCGCCGTCAGTACGTTGCCCCATGCTGTTAATCTTAACAGCCCCTCCATGATGGGCGGGGGGGAAAGTTTAAATGCACCAAAAAAAACCCAGTAAACAAGCCTGAGAAACACAGAAAACCATCAAATCAGGAATGTTCTTTTAAAGTTTCCCACGACGGGGTTAAAAAGATGCTTTAAATTAACGGCTATAAAAAAAAAATATGAATATCTTTCCTTCTCTCATAGGCTTAAATTTTCCTTTTTGGGAAAAAAAACCAACACGCAACTATGCTTTTAACTGCCACCCCATTTGCAAATAATATTCAAGGGCTAATTGTCACATTTTTTAGCCACTTTTCAAAAACAAAAATCCCCAAACCACGCACCCGAACCAAAACAAATCAGCGTACGCACGTCGGAACATAAAACTCGTTCCCCTTGACACCAAACAGACGGGGCCCGAAGTAAGGTCGGGAGTGAAGGGGCGGACGAGCGAGACAAGAAAGTAAAACCCCCTAATACCAGGTTTCTCCCATCCCCACCGACTACCGCTCCCCAGATGCTTTAAACGGAGAAAAAATTTTGGAAAAAATTTAGGGGCCCAGGTTAAAAGTTTTGAATTAAACCAGGGGAAAAGGTCTCCACAATTTTCTTTAAAAATTTCGAAAAAAAAAAGAAAATTGCGCAAAAGAGAAGAAAACCCGGCTAACCCCCCCCCCAAACCAAAACAAAAACCACGAAATGATGCTTCCCAGTACCGTGGGTGACCCGAAGAGGGGGTTTTCAACGCCCTCTCTCTGCCCTTGTCCAGTGAGAGGACAGAAAGAAGATGCGGAAAAAAAAGAAAAAAGTGATGCCCTTTCCTAAGGCGATGTAGGAATTAAAGATACGACTGTACCTTCGATGATACGGTGAAAAAAACCAAGACCGGAGCAGGCGCCCCAGAGACATCTTCCGCTCGAGTGAAGGCAAACTCCCTCAGCGATGGCGGCCAACATGCCCGCTGCGTCACGAGGGCTTACTTAAAACAAAAGAATGAAGCAGTGCGAAGGTAAAAAAGACAGGCGGAGGGCGATAGCGCAAGTTCGGAGGGGTACCAGCCCCCCCGTGAACCTGAGGTGAATAGCCGGGCAGTGGTTAGTGAAAGGAAGACGAGAGAAAACAAACCGAACGTGAGCTGAACTACACCAAGGTGAAACCCGCCCACAACCCACACTAAGGGAGGGAACCCAGGACAACCCGCAACGAAAATAAAAAATGGAAATTCCCCCACCCTGTGGGTCAAACGTCGGGCCTGTGAAAATCGTGACAAACCCCCTTTAAAAAAGCATTGTTTCTTGAGATACGTGCCCTTTTGAACCTTGACGCATGTGCAAATTAAACAATGGGACCAAACCCAACTCTCTGTGCCGCGGTACGAGGAAATCCAATACAAAATTCTACGATGAATCTTTCAGGGAAATCTAAACACATTTATCAAACAACTAAGCAACCTTTCCCAAAACCAGGGAAAGTAACAATCCGAAAATTGGTGATTCACTACGTTAACCTCACTGAAGTGAAAATTCACTACCCCTGTACAGAGAAAAAAAAAAGGGAATAAAACCTGGTGGGGGAGTGTCCCTCTGACTGTTTTTCAATGTGCTGACACGGGGGGGCCGGCTAAGATAGTCAGCATCCGTTTCGGAAACCCCTTGATTGGGGAAAAAGTGAACCCCCCATGACTTGCAGTTCCACTGCCTAATCATGAGTCGACGACTAGGGCCCGGATCCGGCCAGGCATGGAGAGGTGATGATCGCCCCCAGTACAAATTCCGGCCGTACTTCTTCTTGGGCCGCCAGTGGTGCCCCAAATCTGCGGGAGCCTCGCAATGTGGGGGGTATCGATAGCCCAAAGCGGGGCACCCTTTGGGGCATCGAGTCGCATAGTCTCCCGCTACCGAAATGTAGCGGTGACCGCGTTTGGGGATGGGGGATTAATGGGTCCCACCAGGTCGACCCAATCTTGCTGAATGGCCCCAAAAACCCGTGGACTGCCCTAGGGGAACACGTTTTCAAGCGCCCCTGGGCGTTGCCCGTTGGCAGGTTTCGAACTGCGGCGTACGCCAAACCCTGTGAGTTCATCCGGGCCCAAAGAAGTCTTGCTTCTCGCACGAGGTCCTTGGAGCCCATATGCCCTGCCAGGGGGGAAATGGGGGCCCGCCGGAGAAAAGATTTTAAAGCTTTGGGGAAAGACAAGCTGCTTGGCACACGATTGCCTGAGTGAAAACCCAAAAGAGGACCCCCTTGTGGGCTTGAAGCTCCCTTGGGTGTGGGGGCCGCTGAGGGGGACCCACAAGTTGTGTAGGCGTTGGACTCCAAGTCCTGGCCTAAAGCGGATATGTAGGGGGGATCGGCCCTTGCCAAAACCCTCGTTAGGTCGGCTAAAGAACGGGGACGCAATTCTGTTCCTGCTTCTTAGCTTTGGCGGTGGGGTGACCCCCAAAACCGCCTGAGGGCAAACCCGTAGCCGGACTGACTGCGCCCGTCTGCGAAGGTGATAGTTTTCCCCTATGAAAAGGGGAAATCAGAGGTCGCTCCCCCCGGATGGCCCCATACTTCGCCACAAAAGTGGGGGGTGGAGATAGAAACGAGTATGAGGAGGGTGGAGGTAAAAACCAGCCTCCACCCCGACACATGTAACTGGGCCCGCCGGGCCTTAGGGGAAAAAAAACCCTTTCCAAAAGGTGTTGATGCCCCCGAATTGATGGTGTGCCCAAGGGTAAACCAACAACAGAAAAAAAAACAACTGGCATCTGTCCCACCAAAAGTTGGATGGACCCCACGTTGCGAGGGCGAGGATGCGGAAAAGGGGACTAGCCCCATGACTCCCAGCGGCTTTAGGGCAATTTTCAAATGGGGCCCGGGACGACACAAAGAAAACAAATGGGGTGCTGGGGGTCCCTGAACTGCCTGCCTTGTTCACCCCCGCTAGCAGTTGTCGGCGCCTTTTTGCCACTAAATTGTGGAGGGCCCCTTCCTTTTTCGGGCGATCCCCTAAGCTTGCGGCTTCGGCAAACACCAGCTGTTTAATCGCAGCCGCGAAACCCTGGGTGCTGTCGCTATACGGATCCTCAACTCTGGGGACCGGTTTGTGAGCTTTTCAATGAGGATCGATCCTCCGCCCCCAAATTAGCCAACTGCGCCAGTCCCTGCGTTTTGCGCAGCCTATCCCAAAAACTGCCGAATTTCGTCTTATTTTTTTCAGGGACCTAAATTTCCCTCCGTACGTCTCGGGGTAAGGGGGAAACGCTTACGCAGAGCCAACTGCATGTTGCATAAGACGCCCCTTCATTTAGATGGCACACACCCCCTTGCGCACCAGATAATCCAGAAAAAAGGTGCATAGCCTTTTTTTCCCTCAGCCCCTTGGTTAAACTAGCAACCTTGTAAAAAATTGCTTAGGAACTATCAATGTCCTCATAGGTCAAACCCTTGGAAGCTTTAATTTGGGGCCTTAACTCTATCCCCTCCCGGTGATTAAACCCCCTGACTTACAATGCGGGAGACCGGAAAGAAGTTGTTCCACCCCCTCCCTACGCGGCCTCCCCCTATCCAACTCTTCCCCCCGCCGAGTTCCCGCCTGACTGCCTTTTCCCCTCGGAGGGCTTCCTGCTGAAGCATCCTCTCGTCGCTGCTGTTCTGAAACATGGACAGAGGTGTGGCCGAAAAGGTTTTCCCCACTCCGACACGGGAGGGATGACCCATCTGACCGCCCCCTGGGTTTGACCTTCCCTGAGGAAGTCCCGGGATTTCCTTCGGGGAAAAAGCTGGAGTTTAGGGGGTTTTGGGTTTTTTCTGCGACTAAAACAAAACCCCAAGTTGCTTCGTTACTCTGCGTTTCCCGAGGGGAAAAAGTCCCGTGGGGGGTTCAGCAGGAAAATCCCCTAGCGAAGAAGAAGGGGAAAGTACTCGGGACTATCGGTCAGCACTGGAAAAAGGGGAAAGTCACTGTAGTCGAAGTGCTGGTTAATAGTGGGGATTTTTTGAAGACCTCTTCCGACGCCGATTTGCCTACTCCCAGCACGGGCGTTGCCAGAAACTATATCTACGTTATCAAAAAAAGGGGAAAAGACAATTCCATTTGAAAAAAAAAATTTTTAGGGGTGGGGTGTTATGTGTGTATTTGTGTGTGTGCGTGTGTGCGGACAATTTCCCGGCTGCTCCCACTTGGCAACACCGCGCTCTACAACACAGCAACGTGCGGGGGGGCTCCCGAAAAAAAAAAAAAAAAACCTATGCCCGGCTGCCCCCCTGGAAACACCGCGCCCCAAAGCACGAGCCGTGGGGGGGGGCTGGCCGGAAAAACAAACAGGCAACGGAAAACCGGAGAGAGGAAAAAAAAAAAATGCCCAACGTCGATAAAACCCCCCTGTACCCAATAACCCGGTAGAGAAAAAAAAAAAAAATGGTAAAACAAAGGAATGGAAGATGAGCGGAAAACAGAAAGGAAAAGACTTAGGGCTACCTCGAAAGGGGCCCCGGGGGAAGGGGAGGTTTGGTCGCGGCGATCCCCTGGTTCCCTCGACTCCCCCCGGTACCCCGGATTTTCCCTTCAGGCCCCAGACTCCCTTCACGCTAGAGTCCCCCAGCCAACCCCCCCACAAACAAACACGAAAAAACTAACTAAATAAATAAAAAAACGAAAAACAAAAGGTACTCCCAAAGAGAGAGACAGTCGGGCCCCTTCAACCCCGGACGAGCCCCCCAAAATTTGTCACCCCCGACCCGGGAGGCTGCCCTGCGGGATGGGTTTCTGGGTGGGAGTTTAAGGGAGTGGGCTGGGCCCCCACACCCCCCGCAAGAGACCACCAATAAAAAATTACGATACAACACCCCCTTTACACAAACACACAATCGCAATTAAATATTTAACCAGCCCGCATTTACATAAAAAATTCCAACTCACATAACATGCAAATCACAATCAACATTTCACCATAGAGTCACACACAACCCAAATCTCTCATATAAATATAACAATTATAAATAAACATTTCCAGCATTCCCCTCCCCTTCCCCCCCAGGAGTGCCTCACACCCCCCCTCTGTCAAGTCTCTGGGAGACCGTCAACTAGGTGTCCGAACGGGTCGGTTTTTGAAGGGAGTCGCTCAAGCCGACACCCCGACAACAAACAGGCAGTGAAGAGGCCTCCCCGGGGGGGGGGGGGGGGGGAGAAAAAGTGGGTTGGGGGGGGGAGGGGAGGGGGAAAAAGGGGGAGGGAAGGGGGGCTTTTTACCAGCCCCGGGGCCCGCCAGAGCGGGCCTCAACCCCCGCGGTTGGAACATCCCCGTCCGCGGTCCCACCCGAGCGTGGCCTCAAACCCGAAAAGGGCACCATCCGTCCGCGGTCCCCCCCAGGCGTGGCCTCAACCAGCAGTGGCCCCCAGTCCGTGGTCCCAGCCAGAGCGTGGCCTCAACCAGCACGTGGGACCAACCCCGTCCAATCCGGGTGAAGCCCCGGGGGGGGGGGGGGGGGGGGGGGAAAAAACGTAGCTGGGAGGGAGAAGAAAGGGGGGGAAGGAAGGAGGAAGGGTACTGGAACCCGCCGTCAGTACAGTCGACCCCCGCTGTTAAAAACTTAAAAGCCTCGCAGATGGGGAGGGGAAGTCTACTAAATGCACCAACAACCCCCGCTAACCCAGCCGAGCATAAAACAGTAAAACCATCAAATAGGGTGTTCTTTTAAAGTTTTCCACACGGGAAGGGTTAAAAAACTGCTTTAAATTAACAGGCTATAAAACAATATGAAACATCTTTTCCTTCTCTCCTATGCTTAAAATTTTCCCTTTTTAGGAAATAAACCAACACAGCAACCATCGCTTTTTAACGCCCCCACTTTGCAAATAATAATTCATTGGCTAAATTTTCCAAATTTTTAGCCCCCATTTCAAATAACACAAATTCCAAAAACGATCCCAAAAAACAAAAACTGCGTACGACGCTCGGAACATAAAACTCGTTCTCCTTTCACACCAAAAAAAAAGACGGGGGAAGGATGGCGGCGAAGTGAAGGGGCGGAAAGAGCGGCCCCGCAAGTCCAAACCCGAAAACCAGGTTCTTCCCATCCCACCGAAGCATCACCCGATGCTAAACAGGAGAAAGAATTTTGGAAATAAATTTGAAGGCCAGGTTAAAGATTTAAATTAACCGAAAAAGGTCTCAACCAATATTTCTCTTCAATTTCGAAACAAAAAAAATTTCGCAAAAAAGAAAAATAAGCCGGGTAACAACAACAAACCAAAAAAAACAAACCCCGAAATGTGCTTCCACTACCCCTGGGCGACCCCAAGGGGCCCGGGTCAAAAAGACTCCTCTGCCCCCCTGTCCCCGTCGAGAGGGACAGAAGCACAGTGCGGAAAAAGAAGAAAATGAGTCCCCCTCCTACAGGCCGACTGTGGGAAATTTAAATACCGACTGTACCTTCGATGATCGGGAAAAACCAAGCCAAAAAAAAACCCCCAAAAAAACCCCCAAAAACAACCCCCCCACCCCCCCCCCCCCCCCCCCACCCCAAAAACAAAAACTAAAAAATGAAACCACAAAAAAAACAACCCCAAAAAACAACAAACAACCAAACCCCCCCCCCCCCCCCAAAAAAACCCAAAAAAAAAAAAAAGAAACCCAAAAGGGAGAGGGGAGAGGAGGGGGAAGGTAAGGAAAGGGGGAAAATGAGCGCTCCCAAGGTCAACCCACAAAGAATAAGGGCGGCCCCACGAAACGCAACGTAAAAAATGAGAAATTCCGACCCCAGAAAGGGTAAAGCAGGCCTGTGAAAAGGAAAAAAAAAAAAAAGAAAAAAAAACAAAACAACAAAACAAAACAAGAAAAAAACAAAAACAGCATAAAAAGGAAACGCAATAAAGCAAAACCAGCCGTGAACGCAAAACCCCAAAAAACCAAAAAAACAAAAAACAACAACAACAAAAAATTGTCCCAAAGAATAGGAAGGGGAGGTTGCCGATTTTCAAACAAACCTGTGTTGTATGTAGATGTGGGGTTTCTTGTTTCTTGTTTGTACAAATCGTAAATTTTGTACGTTTTAGCTGATATGTGTTTTCATTTTGAAAAAAAAAAAAAGAGGGAGGAGAAGGGGGTTGTGTGTGTGTGGTGTGTGTGTGTGTGTGTGTGTTGTTGTGTGTGTGTGTGTTGTGGTGTGTGTGTGGTGTGTGTGGGTGTGTGTGGGGTGCGTGCCGTGGGCGGCGTGATTCTTATACTTCTCTTCCACCTCCAACCCCCCCAAACGTTTATGACCGTTTTAAATTGTTTACTTTAGAACAACGCAAATTTTCTTTTTTTCCGTATTAACCATCATTCTTTAACTCTCCCCCCCCCCCCCCCCCCCCAACCCCACCACGCCCTTTTTTAAACTCCCCCCCCCCCCCCCCCCTTCCCCCCTCCTTTCCTCCTCCCCTTCCCCACACTCTCGTACACAAGTGAACATCCCATCACCATCCCCGGAAGCGTTCCTGCGCAACACCGAGGGAAATTTACGGCCAAGCGGAAGTCGGGGGTTTATGACCCCCCGGCCCTCAGACTGCAGGTGGCGGGTCACCCGGAAGTGCCCGCTGTTTCTGGCCAGGGGGGGGGGTCCGTACGTGCGGTGCCCTGGCCCCGGGCCTGTGTCAGTGCCAGAGTTGCGGAAAGGGGGGTTGGGGCTGACAAACCCTGTGGTTACACGGTCAGGAATGGCAGGTCAGAGGGGAGGGGGCCCTTTGGGGTGTGTGTGTGGGTGTGTGTGTGTGTGTGTGTGTGTGTGGTGTGTGTGTGTGTGTGTGTGTTTTGTGTGTGTGGGGTGTGTGGTGCGTGGTGCCCGTTTTGTCCGTCTTTTGTCGTCTCTGTTTCCCTCTCCTCTCTCTCTCTCTTTTTCTCTCTTCTCTCTCTCTCTCTCTCTCTCCCCTCTCTCTTCTCTCTTTTCTCTTCTTCTCTTCCCCTTTACTTTCTCTGTCTTCCTCCCCCCCCTTTTTGCCTCTACTCTGTGTGGTGGGTGTGTGTGTGTGTGTGTGTGTGTGTGTGTGTGTGTGTGTGTGTGGGGTTGGGTGTGGTGTTGTGGGTGTTTTTGGTTCTTGCTCTCTCTCTCGGCTTTTCTTTCGCTTTCTCTCTCTCTTCTGTGCCCTTCTCTGTCTCTCTGTCTCCCCTTTTTTTCTCTATTTTCCATACTCTCTCTCTCTTACTTTCTCTTCTCTCCTCTCTTTTCTCTCTCTCTCTCTCTCTCCTCTTTTCTCTCTTCTTCTCTCTCTCCTCCGTTTCTGTTTCTATTTTGTTGTCTTTCGTTTGCCTTCTGTCGTTGTCTGTCTGTTGCGTTTGTCTGTTGTGGTCTGTCGGGTCTGTCTGGTTGTGTCTGTCGTGTCGTCGGGGTCTGTTGTGTCTTCCTTGTTTTGTCTGCCCGCCCGTCTTGTCTCTTCCCGCCTCTCTGACCATCTCCCTCTTGTCTATACTTCTAAACCCTTGGAAGATCACATAAACAAACACATTCTTAAACATTTTAATCCTTCGAACTGTTTCATCCCCCCCCAGTCCCGGGTTCAGGGGCCCAACCTTCTTTTCACACAGCATTTTAAATTGTCTTGTTGAAGGGCTTACTAAAAATAAACAAATAATAAAATCACGGTGTTTGTGTAGATTTATGAAAGCATTTGTGTCGTCGCCACCCCTCTTCTACTTGAAAAATAAAAATCATGGCCAATGACAACGCTTTTGGGAATCTATCTTCATTCTCTAGACAGGAAACAGTGTGTTTCGGTAAATAGATCAAATCTTCCCCTTCTACTGTTAATGGGTCCCCCAAGGTAGTCCCGGGCCAATACTATTTTTCTGTTATATAAATGTCTACCCCTGTTTTTTACAACTTTTTTTGAGATGTTTGCCCTGATCCCCTATCCCAAACCTGTCAGTGATTAATAACATTTTTTTTCCTTTAAAGAAAAATATCAACAAAGTTATCTGAAGGGGTTTAACAATCATATGCGGACTCCCCCCCCAAAAAAAATAAATACTTATTGATTATACCCCGGCAAAAAAAGTCAAAATCTTTTTTGTAGCAATCATTCCTTTTGTTTAATGGGGGAAAATCTGAGGAAGTTGATCACCATGTCCTAGGTGTTATTATTTATAACAATTGTTATGGTCGAATATTTGCTTAGTATGTAAAATGTGTCCGAAAGTTTTCCGCTTTCCCGAATAAAACATTTTTAGATCAACGGGGGTAAGTTGTTCTTTATGCCTTTTTGAATCTTACATAAAACTTTGCCCCAACTATGGGGTTCCGTAGTGATAATATTTTAAAACCTTTATTCAGTTTACATAGCGTCCATTAAACTTCCTCCTGAAATTCCCCCCCCTTCTTTTCAGAATATAAACATTTTGAAATTCTGCCTAAAATGGGAAGCTAGTTTACAACAAAGCTCTCTTTATGTTTAAAAATGTCCGACCCTGCCCAATGGGGTTTGAAAAAGATTCGAAATGAAAAAGTTCGTATGTTTACAAGATAAAAGTACCCCTTTCGAGAATCGATTGTTTAAAACAAGTTGTTGATTGGGGCGTTATGGAATTTTTGTTTTAACTTATTCGATGTAAATACAAGCCCCGGTTTTAAAAAAAATATCAAAAACCTTATGAGCAATCCCTGAACGTCTCCGATCTTTGGTAAATTAATTTTTTTTTATCCGGCCTCCTCTCTCTTCTCTCTCTCTTCTCTCTCTCTCTCTCTCCTCTCTTCTCTCTCTCTTCGTTTGGTAGGGGTTTGGGGTGAACGGAGGGGTAGAGGGGTGGGTGGGGTGTTTGTTACGAGGGGGGGGATGGGAAATTTTTTGCAGAGAACACGGGAAGAGAGGAAAGGGAAATTGCGTGCGAATCTGGAGGGCGCAAAAAAAGTGTGTTGTAGCCCCCCCCGGAACAGATTTAGGTTTAATATTTATTTCTATCATGTGGATTTATATTTTTGTTATTATGTGTTCTGTATTTCTATCTTTTCAGATCTGTATTCGATAGAGTAATGTTTGAAATACTATGGTTTTATGTGCGATGGGGTTATTTTTAAATTGTAAGTTCATTTTTAATTTATTATCATTCATTGATGTTGTTATTTATTATTTTTGCTTTGAAAGGATTGTTGACGGGGGATGTTTTGGGTTTAAAGGTTGGGGGGGTGGGGGTGGTTTGTGTTTGGGAAAGTTTCTTTTTCATTTTTGAGGGCAAAAATGCAAACGCCTGCTGTGTTATTCTTTTCCCTCATTAAACAAAATTTTGTTCGTTTTGTTCGTTCTTTTTCTCTCTCTTCTTCTCTTTTTCTCTCTCTTCTCTCTCTCTCTCTCTCTCTCTTCTCTCTCTCTCTTCTCTCTCTTTCACCTTTCATGCGCGCGTGGGTGTGTGTGTGTGTTGTGTGTGTGTGTTGTGTTGGGGTGGTGTGTGTGTGTGTGTTTGTGTGTGTGTGGTCTCGGCAAAAGTCTTAAATGGGATATTTTACCTTTTTAGCAGGTTTTAACTATACGTGTGTATTTTGGAAACCAGAAGTAAGTGCAATCCGTGTGTCTGCTTGTTTTCCCGTTTTGTCTCTCTCTTTGCTTATCTTTCTGTGTCTGTTGCAGTCTGCCTGTCTTTGCTGTTGGTTGTCGGTCTGTCTGTTTTTCCCATTCTCTTCACCCCCATACACACACTCATCGCTGCACGCACGCACGCAGCCGCAGCCGCAACAATGTGGCGCGCTTTTGCCATGCATGCGAGAAGTATAAATGCAATCCTGACCACTTGCTCAACCCCGGGTTTTGGGCGAAAATGGCCTAAAAGCCGCCTTTTTCGTGGGGAAAAAGGGGAAAAGAGGAATCACCGGCAGACAGACAGCAGAAGGGGAAAAGGGAGAAGAGAGAGGAAGGGCGGGCAGGGCGAGAGGCGGGGCAGAAAACCACACACCCCCACCACTCTTTCTCTCTCCCTTAAAAGACATAAAATCCGCACACTTTTTTGACTAATTTCCACCTACAAACTTTGTACACGGGGCTGAAATCGATCACTTAATTTCGGCTCCGGCAGTTTTTCACCAGCCTGTGCTGTTTTTTAAAAGAAGCACACTCGGTGGGTTGCAAAAGGGTTGCCGAAATTCGAATTGCCACGTCGACAAACCCGATCGAGGCTGTCACGCGACCCCCAAACTGGGAATAAACAAACAACAAAACAACAACAACAAAAGAAGAACAACAATATAACACATAAAACAGCAACAGCAATAACAGCAGAAACAACAGCAACAGTGTTAACGACAACAGCAACAACAACAACAACAAAAAACAACAACAACAACTTGTGCGCTTAAAGTAATATGTGAGAGTGCATTGGTGTGCCTTTGTATTTTCATGTGTATGTACATTGATACATGTGTGTATGTAGACTGTGTGTTATCATTGTGTGTCTTCGTATGTACAATCGTAATCATGTACGTATATGCATGCATATGTGTGCATTTATGTAAAAAAAAAAAAAGAGGAGGAGAAGGAGGTTGTGTGTGTGTGTGTGTGTGTGTGTGTGTGTGTGTGTGTTGTGTGTGTGTGTGTGTGTGTGTGTGTGTGTTGTGTGTGTGTGTGTGTGTGTGTGCGTGCGTGCACGTGAGCGCGCGTGATTCTTATACTTCTCTTCCACCTCCAACCCTCCAAAACGTTTATGACCGTTTACAATTGTTTACTTTAGAACAACGCAAATTTTCTTTTATTGCCAGTATAACCATCATTCTTTAACATCCCCCCCCCCCCCCCCACACCACACACACACGCCCTTTATAATCTCCACCCACCCCTCACCTCCCCCCTTCCCCACTCCTTCTCCTCCTCCCCTTCCCCACACTCTCGTACACAGCTGAACATCACCATCACCATCCCACCGGAAGCGTTCACTGCGCAACACCGAAGGGAATTGACGTCAAAGCGGAAGTCGGGGGTCATGACCCCGACGGCCGTCAGACTGCAGGTGGCGGGTCACCGGAAGTGCCAGCTGTTTCTGGCCAGGGGTGGGGGTCCGTACAGTGACGGTGCCATGGCACAGCGGCCTGTGATCAGTGCCAGAGTTGCAGGAAGGAGGGTGTCGGGGCTGACAAACCCTGTGGTCTACACGGTCAGGAACTGGCAGGTCAGAAGGAGATGGGCCTTGGTGTGTGTGTGTGTGTTGTGTGTGTGTGTGTGTGTGTGTGTGTGTGTGTGTGTGTGTGTGTGTGTGTGTGTGTGTGTGTGTGTGTGTGTGCGTGCGTGCGTGCCTGTCTGTCCGTCTGTATGTCTGTCTCTGTCTCTCCTCTCTCCTCTCTCTCTCTCTCTTTTCTCTCTCTCTCTCTCTCTCTCTCTCTCTCTCTCTCTCTCTCTCTCTCTCTCTCTCTCTCTCTCTCTCTCTCTCACTTTCTCTGTCTCTCACTCCCCCTCTGTCTGTCACTCTCACTCTGTGTGCGTGCGTGTGTGTGTGTGTGTGTGTGTGTGTGTGTGTGTGTGTGTGTGTGTGTGTGTGTGTGTGTGTGTGTGTGTGTGTGTGTGTGTTTGTGTGTTCCTCATGCTCTCTCTCTCTGTCTCTCTCTTTCGCTTTCTCTCTCTCTCTCTGTGCCTTCCTCTGTCTCTCTGTCTCCGTCTCTTTCTCTATTTCTCCTATACTCTCTCTCTCTCTCACTTTCTCTCTCTCTCTCTCTCTCTCTCTCTCTCTCTCTCTCTCTCTCTCTCTCTCTCTCTCTCTCTCTCTCTCTCTCTCTGTTTCTGTTTCTATTTCTGTCTGTCTTTCTGTTTGCCTATCTGTCTGTCTGTCTGTCTGTCTGTCTGTTTGTCTGTCTGTGTGTCTGTCTGGGTCTGTCTGTGTCTGTGTCTGTCTGTGTCTGTCTGTGTCTGTCTGTGTCTGTCTGTGTCTGTCTGCCTGCCTGTCTCTGTCTCTCTCCATGCCTCTCTAGACCCATCTCCATCTTGTCTATACTCTCTAAACCCTTGGAAGATCACATAAACAAACACATTCTTAATCATTTCAACTCCTTCGAACTGTTTCATCCAAACCAGTCCGGATTCAGGGCCAACCATTCTTGTCACACAGCATTAACTAGTCTTGTTGACCAGTGGCTTACTAACATAAACAATAATAAAATCACAGGTGTTCTAGTAGTAGACTTTATGAAAGCATTTGATGTCGTCGACCACAGTCTTCTACTTGAGAAATTAAAGATCTATGGCCTAACTGACAACGCTTTGGAACTTCTATCTTCATTTCTCTCAGACAGGAAACAGTGTGTTTCGGTAAATAGATCAAATTCTTCCATTCTACCTGTTAAGTACGGCGTCCCTCAAGGCTCAGTCCTTGGGCCAATACTATTTTCTGTATATATAAATGATCTACCTCTGTTTTTTACAACTTTATGTGAGATGTTTGCCGATGATACCACTATCCACACCTGTCACGATCGATTAGATAACATTTTTATCTCCTTACAAGAAAGTATCAACAAGTTATCTGAATGGTCTGAACTCAATCATATGCGACTCCACCCCCAAAAAACTAAATACTTATTGATTACTACCAGGCAAAAACGTCAAAATCTTTCTTTGTAGCAATCATTACCTTTGTATTAATGGCGAAAATCTCGAGGAAGTTGATCACCATAAGATCCTAGGTGTTATTATTGATAACAATCTGTTATGGTCGAATCATATTGCGTTAGTATGTAAAAATGTGTCCAGAAAGATTTACCAGCTTTCCAGAATAAAACACTTTTTAGATCAACATAGCCGTAAGTTGTTCTTTCATGCCTATGTTGAATCTTACATAAACTTATGCCTCAACAATATGGGATTCCGCTAGTGATAATATTTTAAAACCTTTATTCAGTTTACATAGACGTGCCATTAAACTGATCCTCCTGAAGTCCTCCTCCCCTACTTTCTCAGAATATAAACATTTAGAAATTCTGCCTCTAAAATGGAAGCTAGTTTACAACAAAGCTCTCTTTATGTTTAATATAATGTCCGACCGTGCCCCAATGGCTTTGAAAAATAGATTCGAAATGAATAAGATTCGTCATGTTTACAAGATAAAAGTACCTCTTCCGAGAATCGATCTGTTTAAATCAAGCTTGTTGTACTCTGGTGGCTGCTTATGGAATTCTGTTATAACTTCATTCGATGTAAATACAAGCCTCCGAGTCTTTAAAAACAAATATCAAACACACCTTATGACGCAATACATGAACAGCATCTCCTGATCCTTATGGTAAGTGAATATTTGCTTTTATATCCGGCCCTCTCTCTCTCTCTCTCTCTCTCTCTCTCTCTCTCTCTCTCTCTCTCTCTCTCTCTCTCTCTCTCTCTGTTTGAGTAGGGTTGGTTGTGGAACGGAGGGGTAGACGGGGTGAGGTGGGGTGTTTGTTACGAGGGGCGAGGATGGAATTGTTTGCAGAGAACACGGGATAGAGAGGAAAGGGAAATTGCGTGCGAATCTGGAGGGCGCAAAAATGTGTGTTGTACGCCCCCTTCCGGAACAGATTCTAGGTTTCAATATTGATTTACTATCATGTGGATTTATATTTGTGATTATTATGTGTTCTGTATTTCTATCTTTTCAGATCATGCTATTCGATAGATGTAATGTTTGACAATACATATGTGTATATGTGCGCATGGGTTATATTTAAATTGTAATGTTATCATTTTTAATCATTATCATTCATTGATGTTGTTATTGCTATTATTATTGCTTTGAAAGGATTGTTCGACAGGTGGATGTTTGGTTAATGGTTGGGGTGTGGAGGGTGGCTTTTGTGTTTGGAATGTTTCTTTTTCATTTTTGAGGGCAAGATGCAAACAAGCCTGCCATGTGCTTATTCTTTTCCCTCATTAAACAAATTTCGTTCGTTCGTTCGTTCGTTCTCTCTCTCTCTCTCTCCTCTCTCTTCTCTCTCTCTCTCTCTCTCTCTCCTCTCTCTCTCTCTCTCTCTCTCTCTCTCTCTCTCTTTCACTCTTTCATGCGCGCGTGTGTGTGTGTGTGTGTGTGTGTGTGTGTGTGTGTGTGTGTGTGTGTGTGTGTGTGTGTGTGTGTGTGTGTGTGTGGTCTCGCGCAACATGTCTTCAAATGGGATATTTTACCTTTTTCAGACACGGTCTAACTATACGTGTGTATTTTGGAATCCCAGAAGTAAGTAGCAATCCGTGTGTCTGTCTCTGTTTTCCTGTTTTGTCTCTCTCTTTGCTTATCTTTCTGTGTCTGTCTGTCAGTCTGCCTGTCTGTTTGTCTGTCTGGTTGTCGGTCTGTCTGTCTCTCCTATTCTCTCTCACACACATACACACACTCATACGCATGCACGCACGCACGCACGCACGCACGCACGCACACACATGTGCGCGCGCTTTTGCCATGCATGCAGAGAACGTATAAATGCCAATCCTGACTCACTTGCTCAACCACCGAGTTTTTGGGCGAAAGTGGCCTAAAAGCCGCCTTTTTCTGTGGCGGAAGAGAGAGAGAGAGAATCACCGGCAGACAGACAGACAGACAGAGAAGAGAGAGACAGAGAGAGAGACAGACAGACAGACAGAGAGGCGGGCAGACAGACACACACACACACACACACTCTTTCTCTCTCTCAATTAAATGACATAAAATCCGCACACTTCTTCTGACTAATTTCCACCTACAAACTTTGTACACGGGGCTGAAATCTGATCACTTAATTTACGGCTCGCGGCAGTTTGAAACCTAGCCTTTGTTTTTTTAAAACAAGCACACTGGGTCGGTTGCAATGGGTTGCATCAAAAATTGGGGTTTTGCCACTTCGAAAAAACCCAATCGAGGCGTCACGCGACACAACGGGGGCCCCGTCATTGTTTTTTTTGAGCCACCACCAAGAAGGCTGTTTTTTTTGATTGCGCTCTGGGGACCCTGGTTTTAATTGTGGTTTTTTTAAAAAATGGCTAAAACGTTATTTGAAGAACGGGTTTGTTATTCGAGGCCATAAGTTTTACTTTAACTGCATGAAAAGGTATTTTTTGAAAAAAATTAGTTGATCATCAGTAAAGGGCAAGCCAACAAATTAATACCTGTTTGCCCGCCAGGGGGTGTGTGCAAACACGTTCCTCGCTAAAAACAGCGAAGCCCCCTCTTTCTCTGTTTTTTCATTGCGCTTAACTGGTAGTTGCCCATGAAGGACAAAAGCATGTTGTAAACCCCCAGAGCCCCTATAAAAAAGGGTTTTTTTTGGTTTAAAGGGAAATAAAACAAAAGTAGCTTTTTTAATACGTTTTTGCCCTATTATGTTTTTTTGTTGTTTTTGTTGTCGTACCCGGGCTAAAAGACTCCAGGATCATCCAAACAGCCGAAGAACTTGAACCCAATGGTAAAAAGGCACACGGGGATGAGAAAAATTACGTGTGTGACCTTTTTTTTAATTACCCCCCCCCCCTTTGGGGCAGCCACATTTCCGACTTGGGGGGTTTTTTAGGCCTGAAAGGTTATGCTAGGAGCTTGTAAAACAACTGAAGACAATCCCCCAAACTAGGGCAGAGCATAACAACATTTTGATGAAACCCTTTGGGTTTTTAAAAAGCCTTTTCAATTAGCCGACACAGCCTAAGAAAAGGCAGTTGACTTTTAATAAATTTGTTTCCTTTAAACTAATAAAGGGCCCCCGCATTGTTGAAAGTGGCCAAAGCAAAAAAAAACCCTAAACGCGTTGATTTTTGGGGAGCGGGCTTGAGACAGCTAAAGCCATTTTTTAAAAAACATGGCTTTTCTTTTCCCAAGGCGGGTTAAACACGACTGATTCGTATTTGAAACATTTTTGCTGTTTCCTCCCCAAGAAAAAAAAGTTCTCAGTTTGTTTTAAAAACTTGATTGATTTTTAACTATAAAATTCATTTTCCCTAGGGCCAAGCGGGATCTGTGAAATTAAATGTGTAAACTTTTCTATTTTTCAAAATTTCTAACCATTAAATTTCCTTTAAATGGGGCCCTTATGCAACTGAAGGGGCAAAATTCGAATTTTTTCGGCAAAAAAAACTAATGGGGTTTTAGGCAAAACCTTAGAAACATTCCCTATGGAGAGGATAGTGTGGGGCCCCCCCAACTTTTCATAAAAAATGCTTAAAATATACAATACGGATGTACTACAACCAAACAAAACTATGTGTAACAGATAGGCGCACCTCTTTCACACGCGCCCCCGGCAAGCGAACCAAAAAATCAATAAAGGGGAGGGTTTTCCAGGTAAAGGGGTGGGGGGGGGGGGGGTTTATTCTTTTCGGGTTAAACAGCGCGCCAGGTTCGTCAGCAAATTTTTTTCAGACGGGTTACGTGTCACTCCCAAATTTGTGACCGCTACGGCAGAAAAGCCCGGGGTTGTATTGTTCTAAATTTGTATTAGACTTGATTTGTTTGTTAACTACAGATTCGGGGTTTTTGGGGCAAGCTGATCTGTGTTTTAAAGATGGGGGAAATTTTTTCTACTTTTCAAATTTCAAACCCCATTTATCTTTTTTAAAAAAGGGGCCCTTATGCAACGAAGGGGCGATTTTCGAATTTCCCGGGCAAAACTAAATGGGGCTAGGCAGACCTTAGTACATCACAGTATGGAGAGGATATGCGACTAGCACATCTCATTAAAAAAAGTTTCCCAAAATCCCAAAGGGGGGTTTGACTAACTACGGGCGATTCCCAACCTGGATGAAAAAGGGGGTATAAACTTTTTGGGGCAAGGGGAAAAGTAAAATAAAACTTTTTGTTGGGGGAGGCAACCTGGGGTGAGTTAGCCTTCCCAAAATTTCTTATAAATAGCCCTTCAGCTGTGAACGCCTTTTTTCTAGCAAAAAGGTCTGGGGTGAAGTTACCCTTTTGCTGCTGCAAACTATAAATACCGTTCAGCTGTGAACGCCAAATTTATATAGCAAGAGGTGCAGAAAAAATCCTTTTGCTATAAAAAAAACCGGTTCATGCTTTAACCCCTTTTTATAGAAAGAAAGAGGGCTGGGGGTAAAAACCTTTTTTGCTATAAATAACCTTTTCATGCGGTGAAGGGGCCCCTATTTTAGAAGCAAGAGGGCTACGGTAAAATCCCCCTTTGGCTATAAATAGCCCGTTCGCTGGAACGCCTTTTTTTAGCACAAAAAGGGGGGGGCGGTTTAAAAAACCGTTTTGCTATAAAAAACCTTTCCCTGGGGTGAACGCCTATTTAAAGTAGAAAGGGGGGGCCTACGGTACGCCTTATTTTCTATGTGGGGGGACACTAAGGAGGAAACCTCCTGCGCACCCCCACCCCACGCACGCACTTTCCCCACCCCCACCCCACGCACGCACGTTCCCCACCCCCCCCCCAACCAGGGCACGTCCCCCCACCCCCACCCCACCCCCGCACGTCCCCCACCCCCACCCCACGCACGCACATTTAAGTCATCCTCAAGCCCTTTTCAAAAAGTCTCCTAAAGTAAACCTCAAGTTCATTACAAGTTACCCCTTAAGTCATTCAAAAGTCACCCTTAATTTATTCACAATTTCTTACTTAAGTCACCCTAAAGGTCATTCACAAGTCATCCTCAAGTTATTCAAAAAGTCATCCCCCAAGGGCCTTTTACAAGTTCTTACTTAAGTCTTTTTTTAAAAGTCCCCCCCCAAGCCCCCACCTAAAGTTTTTAAACCCAAGTTAACCTAAAAAATCATAACAAGCATCCTCTAAGTAAACCAATTTCTTTTTTTAAAGTATCTTTATAATTATAAAAAAAAAATCCAAGCAATTTTTTTTATCTTAAATATAAATTCTAAGAAGTACACAAAACGCCTAAAAAAACCGTCACGTTGGGGGATGTTTTTCTCACTTTTTCTCTGCAAAAACTTAAGGAAGGTTTTAACCCCAAAACCCAACCCCCTTGATTACAATTTGGGTCTAGGGAAATGTCTTTTATAGACTCCATGCCCTTTATTTTTTGGGACTTCATCATTTTAAATACCCATGATCAAATTTTTATAAAAAATTTAAAATTAAGTTTTTAAAATATTTTTCCATTATAAAATGGATAAAAAAAGATGCTTTGTTTTTGGGCTTTTGGCGTGCAGTTGTTTTTTTCTGTTTTTTAAAGGGTTCCCGGTTTTTTTAAAATTTCTTTCTTTTTCTGTTCCCAAATTGGTATTTTTTTTTTATAGCCAAAAATAACTGCCCCCAACAGCAGCAAGGGCCCAAAAATGGCAACAGTTTTAAGTTCAATAATCCATGAAGTTTTTGGGGGCCCTTAAAACACATGGAGTTTTTATAGCTGGGGATTAAAAACTTTTTTTCTGGCGTTAGGGGTTTTATTTTTTCATGATGAGTCAATTCTGTAACTTTAATTTTTTTTGCCCTTTTCCACTCTGCTAATTTTTTTTCCCTCTTCAACACCCCCAGGATTTTTAATCCCTTTCACCTGATTCACGTTTTCTGCTTTTTTTCAAGTTTGGGTTTTACTTTCTCCACCGGGTTTCCCTGATTCGATGTTTTTTCCGACTCGTTCATTTTAAAGGGGAAACAAAATCTATATGATTAAAAGTTTTTAAATTTCCCCCAAAACGCGGGCGAAAACAATTTTTTTCCAAATCAATAGAAAAAAACACAGCCTAGAAAACTCTAATAAATTTTTGTTAAAACGGGATCTGCTTTAAATCAAACGAAAAGATTTTGGTTCAGAATAAAAGGGGGCCAAATCAAACGGGTATTTTGTGTACAAACTAAGAACCGTTTCCCCCACATTTTTCCCATTCTACCCCCCAGCTGCCCCTTAATACCTTTTTATGATACTTTATAAAGTCTTGTGGCGACATCTTTTAATCTGTTCAATGCTAAAATTCAGTTCCGGGGAACTGTTTTGTTTTTCCGCCCCTGCTAAAAAAAATACACCCTCCCTTTTTGGGCATAATACCCTTGATCATAAATTTGGGTCTTTTTCATAATTTCAGCATTTTTAAAGCCCCCTTTGGGTAGCGTAGTAATCACCCCACTGTTCATGTTTTTTAAAAATTTAAAATTTTTTTTATTTTAAAAAAAAGGGGCACCAAAAAAAACTGTTTCCCAAACCCTTTGTATACCATTCGCTGTTTTTGGGAGGACAAAGTGTAGGATACCCCAATGCGGGTTTAAAAAGCTTTTAAAAATAAAACCGGCGATTTTTGGAAAAACTAAAATTTGAGGTTTCACAAAGCTGATTGCTATAAATTGCAGCTTGGGTTTTCCCCACAAAGTTTTTCTATTTTAAGGCAAGGAATAATTCCAGACAATAAAAAAAGAAAAAAAAAAAATACTTTTAAAAAAAATGGCTTCACCCCAAAATAATGATGGGCCCCGGGGCGCTGTGGGAATGCCTTGTTTTTTAGTGGCAGTAATTTTGCATTTATAAACTGGGGAATGACAGCGAGAGAAAAAGACATAACAAAGCTAGGGAAAGGAACTAGCAGCTGCACAAAACCCCTAAAAAGGCAAAGACTTGAGCATTTAAAAATTATTAATGACACACTGAAAAGACAGGCTTTGCAGCTTACACTTTTAAAAATGTTGACCCAAGCAAAAAAAACAATTTTAACTAGAAACAGCAAACCAATCGAACATTGCCCCCCACCAAAATTCAGGACTTTATAAACCCCTCAAAAAAACAAAAGATGCAGAAAGGGGTTTATTGTCTTGGTTGACCTTGTGATTTTGTTCCAAAAAAATTTTGGGCAAAAAAAAATGAAAAAAATCTATTATTCGCCCAAAGGATATTGGAAGGGCCATCAAAAGAAATTTAAAAAGCTAACCCCAAGGGCGGGGTTCGTGAACAAACAGAAAAGGGAAGGGTTTTATCTAAACAAAAATTTTTTGGCAAATTTTTTTACCTGCCCCAGACAATACAGAACCACACTTTGTTAATACAATTTCCAAACGACCCCCCAAAACAAATGGATTTTTCTAATTTCCCCTCGAAGGTTTAAACAAAAAAATTTAAGTACGCCCCAAAATAAATAAACAGGGTTTTTCAAGAAAACAAAAATCAGAAAAAAATTAACAAAAAAGATGCTTCTGCTTTGCTTTTGGGCCATCCAGCTGATATACCACGGGCCCCCTTTAACTTTCCCCGCATGATTCAATCGATGATGGGAAAAAAAATTTTTAAAGGGCCAAGTGAATCAAAAAATTGTTGAAACAAAGAGTTACCTTTAAAAAGGGGCTTTTCCGGGATTTCCCTAGATCACAGGCTTTAGCGAAAATTTTAAACAAACGGGTTAGCTGAAAATTTTTTTTTCCCCTCCCATTTATCACAGAGAGTTTATTGCCCAATTCTCGCAAACACAGAAGGGGTTTTGAAGTTTTGCCCCTCATTTTTTGCGCGCAATGAAAAAAATGAAAAATTTAAAGGCCTAAACCCAAAACCCCAATCAAAAAAAAAATAAAATTTTTGCTGAAGGAGAGCCCTTCATCCACAAACTATTCCCCAATTTGGATTGAAAGAAAGGGTACCTTTTTTAAACCGGGAAGCAGAAGGGGAAAACCTCGCATCAGGAAAAACCGATCCTTTTTGGGAGTGTTGCCCCGTACAAAATAAAAAGAATTGAAAAATAAATCCGCCCGTTTTATTTACGAAAACTAGCACAACAAAAAAACCACCCTCAAAATCTTTTGGAAAGAAAAAACTGCAGATAATTCCCCCCAGACCCATTTTCCCTTTTTAAATTTAAATTTACGGTTCCCAGTGCCCAATTGCATTTTAAAACTCTGGATTAACAAACACCCGTTTTGGGGTTTGTTCATCTAATGATTTTTCCTTTTTTTTTAAAAACAAACAGTTTTTTTGATCTCATGTAATTAGATCGAAATTTTTAAATTTTGGGTCATGATAAAAAAGTCTTATTTCCCCAAACAAGCTTCTTTTTTAGTTGCCCAAGTAAATTTTTTGACTGCACAACACTGCGAGTATTCCCTTTGCTTTTTTAAATTTTTTCTGGGGGCTCGAAATCCTGAAACATTTTTGACCAAAAACCCCAAAATTTCCCTTAAACCCTTTTCCAAAAATTTCCCACCCTTTTCATTTTTCCCTAAAACCTTCTTGTTATTAATTGAATGCAAAGGCAATCTTTGGGGAAATGGGACGTGCGAACCAACCCCCTCGCTCCTTTAGCCATTTTTCGTTTTCCCAAATTCTTTAAAATGTTTTCCCAGTGGGGATTCTATAAAAAAAAAAAATCTGTACCCTGTGTAAAGTACCCTGGACTCGGGGATACGAGGGTTTAAAGTGGGTCCATAAAAAAACTCTAACTTTAAAAAGCTTTGATAATTCTAAACATAAACCCAAAAAAAACGGTTTTGTCAAAATTTGTTTTCTTTTTTTTTAAACTTTAAATCCCAAAAGCTGATAAAGAAATTTTTTAAAAGTCCTGATAATTAGGTTTGAAGTCAGTTTAAAATTGCTTCGTTCTCTCGGAAACCCAAATCGACATTTTTAACGTTTTGTGGGGTTTCCCCCAAAAGATTTTTTCCAAAAAACAGCTGTTTTTTTCATAAATTTAAAAAAGCTTTTCGGGAAGAAATTTTGGGTTTTAGTTCTAAATCATGTTCTTCATGATTAGGGTTTTAAATGAACTTTTTCTTGATCAAAACCCCTTATGCGATGAACTGCGGGCCCAATTTAAAAACCCAAAGTCTTAAAAAAAATTTTGCAGAAGTCGTAATGACAGACTAATTTTTTTTCCCCGGGAAATTGGGCCAAAAATTTTAGGGGGCTCTCGGGATCCTCTTAGATTTTCTGCTGCTAAGGATGCAATTTATGCGGGTAAATGGATTTCATGGGGAAAATTTTTCCTAAATAAACTTCAAGAATGAAACCACGCGTTGTTTCCAGCTTTTAAAAACTGCCCAACCACTTAAATGTTTTTTAAAAATATTTTTCGTACCTGTGTACTTTTTAAAGTTATTTAAGGGGGAAGTGTTTGCCCTTTGGGCCCATCCAAACCCAGATTGTTTTCATCAAAATACAAGAATATTTAACCTTTTATTTGGGATCATAGTCGCCCCCGGGAAATTTTTTGTTTGTTTTAACATAATGAGCACCCATACTAATTCCCCCAAAGAAATCCTTTTTTAAAATCATCTGAAACTTTTTGGGTCAGACAAAAAATAAAACTTACTCCAGAAAAACTTTAAGAAACCCTCCCAACTCATCCCGGCGCAGAAATGTAATGCCGGGAATCCAAGCTATAATGTTTCATGAATTTCCTTTCTAAAATTTTTCAAAAGACTTTCCCCAAACAAACAACATCAGCCATCAAGTATGAATAAAGAAAGTCCCCCATCTTTTTAAACACTCTAACTTCTCCCAAACGCATTTTGAGCATGCGGGTAATCAGAGTCACTGATGTCCTTTCCTCTAAACTAAAAAAAACGCGCCTTTAGGAGGAAGTGTATTTTCTAAAACCCTTTCCCCCAACTTTTTTCAAGTACTCATAAAAGGGTAAACCCCCCTTTCTAACAAAAAGTTGGGTCAAAATATTCTTTTCCCTTTTTGGGGGAGACTTTTAAAAGGGCAAAGGCCCGTGACTCCAATGAAACCCCTCTGGCTGCCTAGATAAAAAAAAGACATGTTAAATTTAAAAATGAAAAAACATGTACTTTTTGAAAGACGTGCCCCAAAGCAAACTACCCTGAAGGCAACGTCCACTGCTTTCATTATTAAAATGGGAGTCCTAACCTCGCAAGTTTTTGAAAGAAAACAGGCAGCTTCCAAGTCTTTGGGTCAAACTTTAGTTTAAAAATTGCCCTTTGTTATGCGCCCGCTTCCCCTGAACTTTCCGCTAATGTATCATGGCTCTTACTTTTGGGTTCCCTGGGGTCCCGATGAGAGGCCTAAACCACAAATCCAACCCAAAGCTTGGGGTGAGCATAAATGGGGGGGGTTTTTTTTTTCAGGCGCCATTTTTTTAATTTTAGATAAATTTAGATTTAATTTGAACAATCATTAACGCACTTTCCCGCATGCGTTCTAAAAGTATTTTTCAGCATTTTGGGCCCCCTAAATAAAATTTTGGGGTTTTGAATAAACCCCCATCCGAAAATAACAAAAATGAAGGCAAAAGAACCCAAAACTGATGAATTTCTCCCTTAAACTGTTTTTTTTGAAAAATTTTTGTGGTGCCGGGCCCCTTTAAAGGAACAAAGAGTGATTCGAATTTTGGTAAACAACAATGGAAATGTTGCAGTTTTTTTTCCCGTTTTTTTAAAAAAACTTTAGATCCAGGTGGGGGGTAATTAGTTCTGAAATTTAAATCAACTGGGCCCATACAATGGGGTTTTTTATGTTCGTTGCGCTTGAAAAATGGGATTTTGTTAAACATTTTCTACAAATTCCCTTTTTTATTTCCCATTTTTTGAAGCTGCCCGCTTTTGTTTAATTTTGTTCGAATCAAATTTTAATGCCCCGGGAGCCCCGCTGGTGAAACCTCAGTATAAGTCAACATGATTTTTGTCTGCTCGCCAATCGTTGGGCTGGTTTTTTGGCACTTTTAATTTGGGCCCCCAAATTTGTTTCCCCATCCCATGGTATACAATTAAAATTTTTGGTTTGTTTTTTTCTTCAAAAACCCATCAATTTTTGGGCTACCCTAACAGGGAAAAGGGCCCCCCACAAAAAATTAAAATCATTGATGTACAATTTATAGATTAGCACCTCTCTGCGTTTTTGCGGGGGTGAAGCCCGCCTTGCAAGAACACACCAAAATAAAACAATTTTTTGTCTGGGGATTTTTTTAAGTTTAGAACGCTCTCTTTGCAAATAATGCTGGGGGAAATGGAAAAGTAAACCCCGCCCCACAAACGGGCAACTTTGCCTGTTTTAATCTAAACTCAAACTTCGCCCCCTGACCAACCAAGCCCTCATTTTGGGTTTTTCAGCCGCAGCGGCAAAATGTGAACGTTTTTTTGCTGCCCAACTGGGGGTTAAAAATCTTTTGAGAAAAAACAGTCCCTTGTTTAGTTTGAGACCCAGAAATTCTAGATTTTTCCCTTTATTTTTTGTTACATAGTCGATTAAAACCGCTAACATTAAAATTTTTCCCGGGGGGTCTATTAGTAGTTTTCCCTTTGGGAACCTTTAAAATAGCATTACAACGCTTGCCCGCACCCTTTTTCTGGACAATTTACTTCTAGATCAATACATTCCGTGCTCTTGAAAAAAACCCCTCTCTCAAGCATTCCTTTTAAAAAAATTTCTTGCCCTTCATATAAACTTAGCCATGTTGAGCTTCTTTTTCTAACTCAAAAAAATTTTAAAATTTTTAAAAAAAAAATAAATTTAAACAGAAAACCCCTATCAACGGTCTTTTTTGGCCCTTGGGTTGGAATTTTATAAACTAAAGTATAAAAAAACCCTTCGGTGTTTTTTACTTTTGAGCTGTTTAGAACAGGTTTTAAAGTCTCGTTTAAATTTTTTTAAGCATTTCCTTTTTTTTCTGCTCGGGGTCTGGCTGTTGGGGAAAAAAATTGTCCTCGCCTTTCCCTTTTAAGATCAAACTTTTTCCTTTTTTTAAATCATCAAAAAACGGGCCCGTAAACGATTAAATTTTTTCATCCGGGGATGTTTGGGGGGCAACAACGCTTTATTTTTGTCAGTTTGAAAGAGCTAAGTTTAGCCGTTATTAGTTGAAAACCCTAGCGTGTGCTTTTTGGGGGTTTAGTTTTTATTTTTTTTTCTAAACCCCCTACCAAATGAACACAAAAGGGCCAAGAAACTAAAGACAAACCTCCTAGAGGTAAAGCGCGGGTGCGCCTATGCCGTTGCTAAAAGACCAAACTCGTTCCTGCTGATAGAGCACTTTTAGTCGATCTCCATTTAACATAAAAGTAACAGCATTAAAGCAGCAGAAACCTTCGTTTGGTTTTTCTGTAATTTTTGAAAGGTCTGCTCTAGACAATTTTTGCATTTGTGTAATGTTGGTTAAAACTTTAAGGTTTTTTTTGTTAGGGGTTTCTAAAACAGCAGAAATTTCCTGCTATCTCTTTTTTTAGCGGCGCTTTTAGGGACATTTTGGAAAAACCTAACAGACCTGCTTTTTTTTAAAAAAAAAATAAAAAGTATACTAAATCTTGGGAACTGTTTCTTTTTCAAAATTCAGCGCGCCCTCATATATTTAAAAAAAAATGTACATTAAAGCGGTTTATCGGCTTTTTTCTTTTTTTTTATCAATTTTTTAAAGTTTATTAAAGTCTTCACATTCCCGCTTCCCTGCAACTGATTTTCCCCCCTGTTTTACCTTAGGGCAAAACCCTAAACCGTATTTTGTTTTAAAAAAACATCAAGCCCCAACATTGTGAAGATTAAAACCTTTTGAAAGCCCAAGGGGCCCAAAATTTTAATTTTTTACACCTTTCCCCCCCCAAAAAAAGTTTTCTTTTTTCATCAAAATGCTGAAAAGGTTTAAAACCCCTAGCGTAATTGGTTTTGGAAATACCCCCCAAACGAACATTGTACTTTCCCTTATTTTTGGATTAAAAAACTTTTTAAATTTCCCCTTTTGAAAAGGTTTTTCAACTTTACACAGCAATTTAAAAACCTTTTAAAAAGCGATCTTGCCGCCCAAAACAAAAAATAAAATTCCCTATAGTGTCCCGCCCTGCTTCGGGATATGTTTTTATGGGTGAAAACACTCTTTTTTAATATATTGGGAAATTTTGACTCATATTGGTGCCAAACAGCTCGGGTAATTTAGGGTTGGGTAACAACGCAAACTTTTAACGAATGTCAGAAATGCTGTACTTTTTCTTTTGGTTTTGAGATCTGATAAAAAGTTTTTTAATTTCATTTAAAAAAAAGTTCAAAAAGGGCAATTTTGTCTTTAAAGCCCTTGAAAGTATTTTGCATGGGGCTCTTAACAACCCCAAAATCAAGGGGAAAGGAAAAGCGATTTTCCAAACGCCAAAAATTTTCGGCTACAACTTTTTTACTTCCCCTTTTGTTCTCCACGCCTATTTTTATGTTTTGTGCTTCTTCATTTTCAATCCTTTAAAAACCCAAAATCACCCCTTTTATTTTCCCTTAGCCAAAAGACAAATAGGGTTAAAAAAAATGTCCCGCATTATTAAAAAAAATATTTCTTGCCCCTCAAGTTTTAAAAGAAATTTTTTTTAAAGATTGCCCCCCCCAGATTCTGTACAACGTCCTTTTTTGGGCCCGTTTTTTGAAACGATTTCCCAAATTTGAAAAATAAGACGGGCAGAGCCTGGCACAATCAATTCAAACCGCTCCTAAGTCGGGAAAATTTTACAGTAAAAAATTTGATCTGCATCAAAATAGATGGAATTTTTTTGGAACAATAAAATTCCTTTTTTTTCCCTTCACGCCATGGGGGTCTTTCCCTTTTTTTTATCGGGTCAAGAATGCCCTAATTTTTTTTGTGGCATTTTTTTTGAAGCAAAATAAAAAGTTAATTTTTTAAAAAAATGGCAGAAATTTAAGGCGAAAAAGATTTGATTTTTTGATCGTGGGACGACAGAGTGAAATGAACCCTTTTACAAAAGCAACCTCAACCCCCTCATTGCAGCGTAATTAACAGCAAGTACGGTCGAAGCTTTTACAAAAATTTAGGCCCAAAAACCTTTCCCAATTTATTTGACCCAAAAGATTTTTTGGAAAAATTTTTGAAAAAAGGGGCATTGGGCTGTAAAAAACGATCAAGGGCAACCCTTTTTCGCTTAAAAACTAAAAAAGACCCATCAAAGTTTTTAGCTGTGGGTTTTAATTTGAATAGACTCATTTGGGGAAAAATTCCCAAAAACGCCTTGGGGATTTCAAACCCAAATTTAAGGGGGGAGGCAGTTGCTAAACTTTAAAACACACTACAAAGAACCCCCGACAGATAACCAAATGCAAAACATGGGAAAATTAAAGAAATTTAAAAAAAAACAGCAGGCGAATTAAAAATTTCAATAGAAAAAACAGAAACCAGGTTTTTTTGGAAAAACACGTTAAAAACTAAAACCGACTCACCGCAAACCCAAACGAGAAAAAGAGGGCCCCTTTATTTATGCTTTAAGAAAAAAAAAAATTTAGAGGCAATTTAAAAAACAATTTAGCAAAACCCAGGTTAAAAATAATGGGCATATAAAAGAGAAAAAGAAAAAACTCGTTTGGGGGCTGTACGCCAACTTTGGACCTGATATTAAAAAAAAGAAAAAACCCCCAAAAACTAAAAGATCTTGAACAAAAAGATCAGCAAGACAAAAAAGTGCTAACTACTAAACCCAACCAATTTTGAAAATCAAGGGGAATAGAATAAGAGAAACTATCCGGGAAAATTTTTTATGAAGACACAACGCTGCAGAACGAATCCGAACCCCTGTTTAGAGAGCAAGGGGTCACAAAATAAGCGTTATAAATGCCCCTTTGGATTGCAAAATACACTGGTGAATGGCTATTCCCGGTGGTGGTGGAGGGGAAAAATTTTTATTACCCCGCCGCCCTTCCCCCTCCACCTAATAAAACAGGGGGAAAAAAAAAAAGCTTTATCATCTTGCGAATTTAAAAAAAAAAATTAGCCATTAAAAACAAAAGACTCTTTACCCCGGGAAAATTAGGGGGGATTGTTTTCTGGCTTTTTTCTACTGCAACAAAGTAGGGCGGGAGCCCCATTAAAGGACATTAGTTTTTTCGTAATAGTTGGGTTACTAATTTTGTAAGGTTTAAAAACCAAGTAATCCTATCCAGTTAATCCAAGAAAACGCTGTCTTTTCATAATTTATGGGCATCGCGGGAAAAGAGTCCGCGAGCTTTTTCCCGAGTCTTCAATGGGCTTTTGGGGGGTTTGGGCTTTCGGGGGGTTGGATGACTTAAACTTGGTGTTCTTTTATTTTTTGTAAAATTACTAGGGTCAGAATTTAAAATCCCTTTTTTCCCCAAACCCTTTTGTCTTTTCCGCTTTAAAAAAATTTCATTATTATAGTTTATTATTCCCCAACCCCGGATCTGAGGGCAGAAAGGGAGCATTAAAACCCTGCCAACCCGGGAAAATCTACTTTCGAAACTTGCGTAATTTTAAAAAATGTTTGGGACCTTTGAATACGAAGGTAAATCAACTGAGAATTAATAGCGCCCCCTAAATTTTTCTAAGTAAATTTTTTTTTGCGCGTCAAAGCCAGTAGAAGGAACAGATTTTGCTTGACTGCCTGTGCTTGGGGACCCAAACAAACAAACCCAAAAGTAATACGAATAAGTCCCCTTTTTTCCCTTCTATTTCCCCCCCAAATTTTGGCCCTTAGAAGTGTCCCAAATAAATGTTTCCATCTGTTTTATGCTCTTTCCTATGGACCCCGGGGGTAACCAAAAATTTTAAAGGAGGGTTTTAAACATTTTATACTTTCTGTGCGTGCCCCGAAAATAAGGGGTGCCTATTTCCATGATCAAGATCCAACTTTTGTCCAAAGTCCGTCTTGATGTTAAAATTGAATTCCTTTTTCAGATCCTTTTAAAACCTTCATGCTATTCTTTTCTGAATGGATTAAACGGGTTTTTCCCTTCGGGAAAAGGCGCTTGCAGTTTTAGTTAAAATACCTAAAGGGGTAAAAGAAATGAAATCTGTACACCCGACCTAACCAAAGGATTAGGGTGATTAAATGAAAAGCATACAACACTCCACACCCCCGTTGATGCACCCAAAAAAACAGCAAAGTTTAAAATTTTTCTGAAAAACTGCAAACGGGGACTAAAAACCCCCTTTTTTTCTGGATGTGCTTTTTTCAATAGGGGGGTTTAAAATATCTGCTTAAAAGGGGGTACTCAAACCCTTTTTTGAAAAGACAGTCGGGTCCAGCCCTTTTCAAGATTTTCAGTTGCTTATTTTAAGATTGAAAATTTCGGCCCCAAAAGAAAATTTTGCATCCGTAAAAATTTTAATGCACTCAATTTTTTTAAATTTTTTTTAAAAAAAAATTTTTAAAAAAAAAACAAACCCCAAAACCGCCCTTTGTTTTTTTGAACAAAGCTATTTATAACAAATTTCGGGGCCCAAAACCCTTTTCCCCTCCATAAATTTTTTACAAAATCAAGGGTTTAAAATAAGCGAAACCAAGGGGAAAAAAAGATTACCCAAAAATTGTTGGGGGTCAAAACTAACCATTAAAAAATACCTGATGGGTTTTACGGGGTTTTGGGTCACTAAAAAACAATGATAAATTTGGGATTTCCCTCAAACTTTAAAAATCAAATCTAAAAACAATATTAAAAATTCAACCTGAAAAAAACAGATTATTTTTTTGATAAAGGCACCCAAAATTTTAGGGTTTTAAAAATTTACAAATCCCCGGGCACTTTAAAAAAATTTTTGTTTCCCAAACAAAACTACTTTTAAGGGGGGAAAACCGCTCGATCTTGATTAAAAATTCAATTTCTTTAAAGGTTTTTATTTGGATTAGCTTTAACACTGATGAAAAATTATATATTGGGAAAGGGCCCCCAAATGTTTTAAAGCTTTTCCGGGGGGAAAGCTGCAAAATTTCGATTAGAATTATACAATTCCCCAATTTTTCAGTTTAAAAAAAAATTATTTTTTTGGGGGGTTGGATCATATTTAAAATAAAAAATTTCAGACAAAGAGGGAAAGTTTGAAATGCAATTAAACCCACCATTGTTTTGGAAAAAAAATAAAAAAATTACTAAAAAAAGTCGCGTTTGGGGCCCGAAGAACCGGAGTTACCTTTGCGCCTGTGAGGGGTATAACCTTAAATTAAAAGACCTTGCAGGGCGTTCGGACTTTGGGAAAAAATGGTGGGAAAAAGGCACTTTGTAGGTTTTTTAGTACACAAAAAAGGTGATTAAAAAAGCAAAAAAGGTTGGCGACAGCAAAAAGTTTTTCCAAAAAAGAAAGCTGCGCAAACTAAAGCCCCAAAAAATTTTTTGGCCATATGGGAAATAAAAAGGGTTTGAAAGCCTGCCCTCAAATGGCCTTAGAACCATATTTTGAATGGGACATAAAATTTTAATTCATAACCCAAATTTAACCAAAATTTAGGGCCCTCAAAAAAGTTTCAAAAAAAGCCTTTAACTCTGGCCCTTTACATGTAAGACTTAAAGCAGACGAAATAGTCGGAAAGAGAAGAAAAAAAGCCGTAAGGAAAAAAACAGTACATCCCCACAGAAGAGAAACCGGGTTTTAAAAAGGGGGCTTCCAACAAAATTTTCAGAACCCTTTCCCCAAATGAAAATTTGGGGAAAAGCTTCACAATGATATTTGAAATTTCTGCTTTAAAAAATAAGGGGAGGGGTGGGGTTTTGGCGTTAGTGACGTCCTTCTAAAAGGAATTCAAATTTGCTTTGGGAAAACTTTAAAATTTTTAAAAACTTTAAAATTTAAACCCTCGCATTCTTTACAATGGGGGGATATTAAAGGGCATAACAACAAGCAACAAAATCAATATTAATTTTAAATAGAAACAATCTTTCAGAACTGAAATTTGGGTTTAAACTTAAAGCCTTTAGACCTTTTAGGGTTTTTAAAATACTAAAAAGTTTTAAAAAAGAGGACCTGATAAAAAAAAAAAAACCAATTTGATTTAAAATTCTGTTATAAAACTTGGGGCATTAAAAATTTAAAGACAAAAACCCCCCATTTTTTCATTGAAAATTTTTTACAACCCGGTTGTGGGAAAAACCCCTATTTATCCTCACCTGTTTTCAAAAAATTTATCGGGTTTTAATTTGATCATTTTTGGTTTATTTTCCCGCCCAACAAATTAAATGGAAAAAAGCCCAAACATAATAGAAGGTTTTTATGGACAGATGATGAATATATTTAGTTTTTCCAAAAAATAAACTGAGTTAGTGTTAAACAGTTTTAAAAGACGTTTTAAGGGAAAAGCAGAAAACTATTTTTTATAGATGACTGTTTTAGCCGAAAGAGCATAGTTAAAAAGAAAACACTTTTTTCGAAACTACCCTTTTACGGAAGAAAATGCTGGGAAAAGTGGGATTTTTTGCCAGAAAAATAACTCCGTTTTTAAAAAAACTTTAGAGAACAGTTTAAAAACTGTATTCTATTTTACATGAAAACCCAAGACTCAATTTTAAGAAAAGTTTCGCGAAAATGATGTTATTGAAAAAAGACCAAGAAAAAAAAAGGATTAAACAAAAAAAAAAAACTTAAAAGTTATAAATTAATTAAAAAACGGATAACCCCGCACAAAAGTTTTGTTTTGAAAATAATCGTTAAATTTTTTTTGGGTTTTTGACGTCCTTTCTTGCCAGAGAACAGTAATATCGCTTTTCTTGTGTGTGTGTGTCTGGGGCCCCCCCTCTTTCCCGTCTGTCCCGGGCCTCTTTTCCTCTGTCTCTCTCTTTTCTGTCTGTCTGTCTGTTCCCGCCGGTGAAAAAACCTCTCCCCTCCTTTCCCCCCACAGAAAAAGGCGGCTTTTAGGCCCAACCTTTTTCGCCCCCAAAAAATCGTGGTTTGAGCAAGTGAGTCCCGGATTGGCATTTATAAATTCTCTCATGCACAAAACGCACAGATTATGCAGGGATAGACATAAAGATACATAGATAAAACGCATAGATATTACCTACCTGCCTGCCCCCACCGTTTCTACCCACCTACCCAAACCCACATACAAAACCTACCTATCTACCTACCCCACCTATATACGCCTACAAACATACTTTCTTTCATACTACATCCTACATACATACATACAACATACATCATACAAACATACATTCATACATACTTTCATACATACAAAATACATACATACATACAAATACATCATGATTTTCAAATCTTTCCAACACCCTCCAAAACTTTAAAGGGGCCCCCACACACACACAAAAACACACACACAAAACACACACCACACACACACACAAAACCACACCCCACACACACACACACAAACACGGCCGCCCCGCGTGCCCATGTCTCTGTGTTTTGTGGGGGTGTGTGTGTGTGGTGGGGGGTGTGTGTGTTTTGTGTGTGTGTGTGTTTTGGGGTTTTTGGGGGGGTTGGGGTGTGTGTGTGTGGGGTGTGTGTTTTTGGTGTGCGGGGTGTTGGGACTTCGATTTTAAACGTTATCACGTTTCCAGGGAAATCCTGACAATAACACCACGATGAGACTGCTTTGTCACGGATAAAAACAAAAATGGAACAGGGGTGTAGTAAACAAACAACTTTAAAGAAAGGGGTGTGGAAAAAGCCTTTTTAATAATCTTTGGGGCTGATTCTTAAAATATTTATCAATTCTAGTAGTAAAATAAATTTTTTAAAGGGCATAATAGTAAATTTTTAAAAAATTCTGTTTAAAATTTTCCCAAAAGCAAAAAATTCCACCAACGATGTAAAATATAACACAATTCCAAGTCAGCACCAAAATTGCCAGTCCAGATTACCAGATCACTGACATCTCATTGGCTAAGGCTTTCAATTTGCAT
>JAFLJL010017695.1:78372-80711 GCA_018398815.1 Conus ventricosus | reverse complement strand
AGTAAACGTTTTCTGCATGTCATCAGAGTTTTCTTCCTATTCTTAACAGCTTTTATTTTTACTTTTCTTCCTATTTTAGGCCATGCCTCGTTCAGGCAGCGCGAGTCTTTTTTCCTGGTTTTTTACTCTGAATTGTATTACTGTGTATTTTATTTTATTTTTTGATACTGTTTACTCCTTGTGTAGTTCAGCCAACATCAATATGCTCCTCCTCATTTTTGAATTTTCTTTTTGTTCGATTTATTTGTTGTTGTTTTTTTAATACTTATTTTTGTGGTGGAGGTGGGCGTGAGGGGGTGGGGTGGGGGGTTGATGTCTGCCGAAAAGGGAGGTAAAACAAAACAAATAAAAGCTGGCGACCGCCTGTCTCTCTGTGCGCCGTAAAGGGTTAAACAGGTCCTATGCACTTTGACCTGGTGAGGATGGTGAGTGAAGGATGGGAGTGGTGAGGGGAGAGGGGAGGTGGGGCGGGGAGTGGGGGAGGGGGGGGGAGGGAGGGAAAGATGGGGCATAGGGTCAATGGAGCGCATCCTCTCCTTGTCAGTGAATGTTGATGACAAAAACTGACGTGAAGAATGAGAAAGGGTAGGGGGAGGGGGGAGAGGGGAGGGGGGTGGGAGAAGAAGAGTGGGGTGGGGGTGGCGGAGTGGGTGTCATCCCGTTTCGCCCTTTTTCATTTCGCCCTTTCCCATTTCGTCCTGTTCCCTTTTCGCCCTTTCCTATTTCGCCCTAACGTTCCTACTGCAAGGCTCCCCCCTGGCGTAACCAGTGTCCCAGTCTACTCCAAAGCAGAATCGATGGTCTTTAGATTAGAGTAGGGCGAAGCCCGAGAGAGGACGAAGGACGAATGAACGAAGGCCGTTAGCCAAGTCGTGCTCACACATTTCTGAGTAGGCGAAATGGGAGTAGACCAAATGGAAGTAACCCTGAACATTGGAAAAGGGCGAGATGACATTGGTAGACAGGACGAAATGACACTGCCAGGATCGTGTTGTGGAAGTCCCAGTTTCGCCCTGGCAGGGCAAAATGAAAAAGGGCGAAACGGTACCTCACCGCGGAGTGGAGGAGGGAGTGGAAGGACAAAGAGGTGAGGGAGGGGAGATGAGGGTGGGGGGGGGGGAGGCGAAGGGGCAGGAGGAGGTAAGTACTGTTGGCAGTTTGATTACTCATTGTTGAGAGAAAAAAAGAGGGCTTTTTTTTTTTTTTTTTTTTTTTTTGGCAGATAGGTGGATGGTTGTTATGGTTGGTGGTGGATGACAGCGGTGATGATGGTGGTGATGATACTGATGATTGATGATGAATGATGATGATGATGAAAATGATGATGATGATGATGTTGATGGGTGTGTGTGTATGTGTGTGTGTGTGTGTATTCAAAAAGTTGTTGGCGTTGCCGTGGTAATCAGAAATGTAGGATCAACGGTGGCGGACCTCAGGGTCGGGGCCAAGAGGGACCACAGAGTAACTGGAACCAGGGAGGCAGTATAAACGCATGGCAAGAAGGTCGAGGTGACCAGCTATCGTCAGGAAATGCCAAGGACAGCAGCTCAAAGGAGCAGATAATCCAGTGTCAGGAAGGGGTAAAGTAAATAAGGCTCATCAAGTAATGGGCATAGGCCATGAGCGGGATTCGAAACAAGGAATTTCCTCAGAGAGAAGGAAAATCGTTCGGATAAGATGAGAGAATTATCACCCATGTTTTTTACTATTTTTTATTTTTTGTATACTCAGCAAATTTCCATTTCAAACCAAAGACTTTCCCCTTATTTATTAAAAAAAAATAATATCTGTTGCACATCTGCATATCTGAGGAAAAGCAGGAGCATCAATCACACTAACAACATTAGACAGCTTTCAGCCAGACACTTTGAGAAACACATGTCATTCCCGTACAAGTCCATAGAGAATCGTGATCTCCACACAGTTGTTTTTTTTCCCGTTCCCCTTCACAATAGTTATACATCGTGGACATGCGTTACGGATTAAAATGACAGGTGCCATGCTCACTGAACCTAGTAGGCAGTTAACGCGCACCAATTTCTGTGCACTTTAGATGTCAACGGCACAACATTCCCTTTACCACTACCATACTACCCCTCTCTCATCCTGGTTAGCATTTCGCATTCAAACATACACGCACTGATCAAAAGGGATTTGTCATGCACTTCCTTTCTTACACTCTTCTTTCATCTTTTATTCCGTATCCATTCCTCATAAGAAAAAGAAATCTTTTAAAATGTATCAAAATAGCATCGAGCACAGATACTGTCCTCTTTTTTCCCCCTCCTTCTCCTTCATTTCCACTTTTCTTCCTTAAATGACAAGACCTCCCCCCTCCC
>JAFLJL010017695.1:50872-73372 GCA_018398815.1 Conus ventricosus | reverse complement strand
AAAACAGACAGACAGACTGACAGACGGATTGACAGACAGACAGACAGAAAGAGGAACAGACAGACAGACAGAGAAACATACAGACAGACAGACACACAGAGAAACAAACAACTGGTACAAGAAATAAATGTGAATCAGGAGATCCAGATCTATTTCTCTGTCAGGACTTGTACAACTGTACAGAATTAGATCTAAATTAGTTCTCATGTCATCACCAGTATGATCATGCTGCTGCTGCTGCTGCTGCTGCTGCTGCTGCCGATGATGATGATGGTGATGATGAAGATGATAATGTTGTTGATGATGATGATGATAGATGATAATGTTGATGATGATGATGATGATGACGATGATGGTGATGATGATGTGATGACGATGATGATGATGCGACAGAACAGTTCCTACCTGGCTGTCCCACACGCAGATCGGACAGGAGTTGACCAATGGTGTCGGCACACAGGGCACACTGCCAGGGCCGACCCCCACTGTGACCTGGCTGACCACTGTGACTCAGCCTCCGGACTGGTGTCCCTGTGGTTGGGGGAAGGCAGTGCTGGGGCGCTGTACCGAGGATGTTGTGGCCTATCAGACCTGCCCTCTCCACCTGTCTGGTGACTTCAGGTGGAGACCGCAGAGGTTCGGTGACTGTGCAGATCTCCAGCCAGGACGGAGGGGGACGTGTGGGGCGGTGGTCCACTCTGTACACTGACGCTGCCCACACACGGACTGAGGGCAGTCGGTGCCGGGGACAGCTGTCAGCCACTGGTGAAACTGGTCACTGACATGGAAACTGTGACACAAGGATAGTCAGGTGTAGGTCCGTAAACTCCGTGTAGATCTAAAACATGATTATAGATCTACAGCGCATAGTCTACAGGGCTACGTGCCGTTGTGACCCAATGTCGTTGTGACCCCATGTCCCAGACTGGCCAGTGGTCAAGCGATAGCTAAACTGACCAGTGGTCAAGTGATGTCAAACTGACCAGTGGTCAAAGGCGATAGCCAAACTTACCAGTGACCAAGCAATGGTCAAAGTGACCAGTGGTCAAGTGATGTCCCAGACCTGACCAATGGTCAAGCGATAGCTAAACTGACCAGTGGTCAAGCAACAACCAAACTGACCGTGGTCAAGTGGTCAGCTAATCGCTTGACCACTGGTCAGTTTGACCACCCTACTTGACCACTGGTCAGTTTGAATCATCACTTGACCACTGGTCAGTTTAGCTATCGCTTGACCATTGGTCAGTCTGGGACATCACTTGACCACTGGTCACTTTGACCATTGCTTGATCACTGGTCAGTTTCGCTATCGCTTGACCACTGGTCAGTTTGGCCATCACTTGACCACTGGCCAGTTTGGCCATCACTTGACCACTGATCAGTTTAGCTATCGCTTGACCATTGGTCAGTCTGGGACATCACTTGAACACTGGTCACTTTGACCATCACTTGACCACTGGTCAGTTTGACCATCACTTGACCACTGGTCAGTTTAGCTATCGCTTGACCATTGGTCAGTCTGGGACATCACTTGACCACTAGTCACTTTGACCATCACTTGACCACTGGCCAGTTTGACCATCACTTGACCACTGATCAGTTTAGCTATCGCTTGACCATTGGTCAGTCTGGGACATCACTTGACCACTGGTCACTTTGACCATCACTTGACCACTGGTCAGTTTGACCATCACTTGACCACTGGTCAGTTTAGCTATCGCTTGACCATTGGTCAGTCTGGGACATCACTTGACCACTAGTCACTTTGACCATCACTTGACCACTGGTCACTTTGGCCATTGCTTGACCACTGGTCAGTTTCACTATCGCTTGACCACTGGTCAGTTTGACCATCACTTGACCACTGGCCAGTTTGACCATCACTTGACCACTGGTCAGTTTAGCTATCGCTTGACCATTGGTCAGTCTGGGACATCACTTGACCACTGGTCACTTTGACCATTGTCAGTTTGGTTGTTGACGATAGCTAAACTGACCAGTGGTCAAGTGATGGTCAAACTGGCCAGTGGTCAAGTGATGACCAGTGGTCAAGCGATAGCGAAACTGACTAGTGGTCAAGCAATGTCAAAGTGACCAGTGGCCAAGTGATGTCCCGGACTGGCCAATGGTCAAGCGATAGCTAAACTGACCAGTGGTCAAGTTATGATCAAACTGACCAGTGGTCAAGTGGTGGTCAAACTGACCAGTGGTCAAGTGATAGCTGACCACTTGACCACTGGTCAGTTTGGTTGTTGCTTGACCACTGGTCAGTTTATGTCAGCCTGCACATCGACATTGGGTCACATCGACATTGGGTCACAACGACACTGGGTCACAACGACACTGGGTCACAACGACACTGGGTCACATCGACATGACCCCGTCTAAAGTCACATGCCTTCATTTTCTCTTTTCATTCTTCATACACAGGGCTATCATTAACGTAGTTGTGATATTAGCAGAAGTAGTAGCAGTAGCAGTAGCAGCAGTAGCAGCAACAGCAGCAGCTGTGGTAGCAGTCGTGGCGGCAGTACCAGCAGTAGTCTCTGCCTCGTGTTTCCCTCTTTCTCTTTCAATTCTCCATTTAGATCTGAAATAGGAGCAGCGCGTTTAGAGCACACCTTCAGAATATTCCGCCTTCTCATTGTGTATTGGAATAGCAGTGGTGGTGGTAGTGGTGGGTGGTGTGGTGGTGGGCAGTTGTAGTGGGGTAATAGTAGCATTGTTTGCACAAGTCTGGGTCTTAGTATATCTTGGAGTAGCTGTCCAGACCACAGAGAATATGTCTACTTACCATTTTTCTGATGTCTGTGTGTCTTTTCTTTTATGTTTGTGGATCGTGACCACTGTAGCGGTGTCTACTGACGTGATGTCTTCGTTCAAAATGCTGCGCGTTTACTTTATAGTTGGTAGTTTCCGGTGAACTCCTTGAAATAAGGTATTCTCAAAGTGCCGCCGTTTTGATCGAATTAGAATTGTCGTCTGCACGTAATTGGAAGGTCATTAATGAATGCATTGAACAGTATTGGCAGAGCATACTACATTACCGTAATGTAGTATGCTCTGGTATTGGCACGCCTGTTTCTCTGGAAAATAGCTCTAACGAATTGTGTTTTAGAACAGAATAATCTATTCGCCGTCTTCGCACAGATTTTAGTGATATTACATAGCAATCGTGAGTAAATGTTTGTGTGTGTGTGTGTGTGTGTGTGTGTGTGGGAGCGGTGTGGTGAGAGAAGGGATGCGAGTTGCCCATCATATATTGTATAAAGCCTCGAACCCTCCACTGTAATAACCATTGTGATGTGACCCCCAACTGGACATTTCCCTGCGCAATGACCACTGCATTCGATGCAGTCACAGTGCGAAAAACTTAAGTCAGTTTGCGAGGTTTCCAGACACTGACTTGAATTATTTCAGAACGTGAAAAGACAATAAAGAACCAATCCTACTCGCCATGTAAAAGTAAGCCAAACCAGGTGATCATGAAATAATGAATCGCAGATCCAGCAACGATAAATGACCATGACGTATGTGCGGGGTAGGAAGTGGGAAACTGCGAGATGAAACAACAACAACAACAACCATTGGAACACAATCGAAATGTCAAATGAGACTGAGTATAGGGTGGTTTGTTATAACATTCAAGTATGGTGGGACTGATTTCATAGATTGAAACAACATGGAAACGATAGATCCTGCAATGACTGACTTGCAGATCCAATGATTTTTAATTTTAGATGATGCGGTAAGAATAGCTACGTCAAAAGTTACAATAGCACAATCGCACAACTTAGAATATATAAAAGCGTAGAATAGGTACGTTAGCACTGACATATAGTATAAATCTTGTTCGGAATCGTTAGAATTGAAATAGAACGATGACTAACGATGACCAATTCGACCTGTCCAGAACAGCTGGCTATGGTTTGATCCGCAGATGATAGTGGTTCTTGAAGCAATGTGAAAAGTTATGTATGATCAGACTGTGTAAGATAGTACCTGAAATGGTCGAAATGTTGTATAGTTATTGTGCTATTGAAATCTGTTTGGAAATAGACAGAAAATGAATGAGAGTAATTAGAAGGGATTAAATTTCAGATCACTCCAATATGACCGATCCTGTTTTGACACGCAGAGGGTAGGTTAAGGAGAGTTATTTCAAAAGTTATGCAACACCATAGCTCATTTAACAATGTATTATTGCATAGCTAAATGTAGAGGTATCACATATGGCAGAAATTCTGCCAGAAATCATTAGAGATTGAAAGAGAGGGATTCTGAAATATTTACAATTTGAAAATGTTAGCCAGCGTCCGATTTCGCTCTGATGCATCGAGGGTAGGGATAGCTGAAGCTATGTGAAAAGCAATGTGAATACGATCTTAACATGTGAAATAGTTCTCGAAATGCCATAGGTGTAGCAGATATAATTATATGTAGAAATCCCGTTTGGAAAGAGATAATAGGGAATGACTGAGAGTGACAAGAAACTGCTTACACTGCAGAACAATGTTTTAACGTTTTGATTTGCAGGTGTTAGGTTTGGGGAAGTTATGTTAAAAGTTATGCAAATGCGACTGCATAAAGTAAGACTATCCAAGCGTAGTGTAGATATTGTAGCATTTTCATATGGTAGAAATTCTGTTTGGAAATCGAGAGAAATTGAAAGAGAGCGATCTAAAATGATTACGAATTCGAATGGTTGGCTGAGTCTGACTGCACTTTAATACGTAAAGGATAGGCGTCAGTGAAGCTATGTGAAAAGTTATGGAAACACGATCACACAACGTGAAAGAGTTGCCGAAATGCTGGAAACATTGTATCATTATTGTCTTATTGAAATCCTGTTCTGAAATGAATAGAAAATGAATGAGCAATTAGAAAAGGATTGAATTCCGGATAATCCAATACGACCGACCCTGTCTTTGACGTGTAGAGGGTAGGGTTTGGAGAAGTTATGTTAGAATCATGCAAACACGATCGCACAATCAAAGATATGTCCAAGACTGGTAGAGATGCTACAGCATTTACATATGGCAGAAATTCTGTTCGGAAGTTTACAAGAATTGGAACAGGATGATTCTAAAACAAAGACGATTTCAAACTGACCATACATTTCCGGGTATGTGTTGATACTTAGAGGTAGGATAGCTGGAGGTGGTGAAGAGCTATGCAGACAATAAAACAGTTTCATTTGCGGATTGTGCTGTTCAAGGGAAGCATTGGTTTTGATCTCTTGTTCTGTATTTGTTGAAAAAGGCGCTTTCGCCGAAATATCCAGAAGTGTTGTGGTGTCCTTTGTAAATAAAATAACGTCACTTTACACTTAGGAGAAGTTAGTTCAAACGTTATGGGAAAATGATTCCACTCTGTAAAATAGTTTCTGGAATGCTGCGGAGGTGGCAGCATTATCATGTGGTTGAAAATCTGTTGGGAAAAAGACAGGAAATGAACGAGAGCGACAAGAAATTGCTTAAATTGCAGATCAACCCAAAAGGACCGACAACGTTTTGATATGCAGAGGGTAAGGTTTGGGGAAGTTACGTTAAAAGTTATGAGAGCCCAATTCTATATCCTAATAGATATTCAAACATAGCGTTGACGTTGCAGCATTTGTGTATGTCAGAAATTCTGCTCGGAAATTAATACAAATTAAGAGAGAGCGATTCTAAAATGGTCACGAATTCAAATGGGTTGCCTGCATTCAATTACAATTCAATATGCAGAGTGCGGGAATAGTTAAAGCTATGTGAAAAGTTAAGCGAATATGATCATGCCATGTGAAATAGTTATCAAAATGCTGTAGGTATTGTAGGAGTATTATGTAATAGAAATCCTATTGGAAAAAAAACGCAAATGAATGACAATGATTAGAACATGGTGAAAGTCAAAGAGAAATCCAATGGCCGACGATGTTTTGATCCGTGAAGGGTTGGGCTAGGAGAAAGTTGTGCTAGCGTGATCGCACTGTGTAAAATAGTTCCTGTGGAGGCGGTTGTGGTTGAAATCTTGGTCAGAAATAGATCAAAATGAATGAAAGTACCAAGAATTTGCCCAAATTCCAGATCAACCCAAAATGACTTGCAACGTTTTGACATACAGAGGGTAGGGTAAGGGGCAGTTATGTTAAAAGTTAAGCGAACGTGACTGCATGAACTATGACATGTCCATGCATAGTGATGTGTTGCAGCATTTTTCGTGGCGGAAATTCTGTTGGAAATTCAATGGAAATTGAAAGAGAGCGATTCTAAAATGGATGCAGATTCGAATTGGTTGTCTGCGTCCGACATCGCTTCAATACGTGGAGGGTAGGGGTAACTGAAGGCATGCTAAAAGTTATACACACATGATCACACTATGTGAAATAGCTCCTGAAATGCTGGAAGTGTGGCATTATTATAGGGTAACTGAAGGCATGTGACAAGTTATACACACATGATCACACTATGTGAAATAGTTCCTGAAATGCTGGAAGTGTGGCATTATTATAGGGTAACTGAAGGCATGTGACAAGTTATACACACATGATCACACTATGTGAAATAGTTCCTGAAATGCTGGAAGTGTGGCATTATTACTGTGCAGTTGATATCCTCAAATCTTTCTTTCAGAAATGAGTAGAAAATGAATGAGAGTGATAGAAAAGGATTAAATTCCAGATCACTTCCAATATGACCGACCCTGTTTTGACACATAGAGGGTAGGGCTAGGAGAGTTTCTGCCAAAGTATGCAAACACGATCGCACAGTCAACGATATATCCAAGACTAAGACAGATGTTACAGCATTTACATATGGCAGAAATTCTGTTGGGAAATTAACAGGAATTGAAAGAGGGCGATTGAAAAAGAATGAACGGGACTCTGTTTCAATACATAGAGGGGAGAGTTGTGGAAAGTATTGACAAAAGTGATGCGAACACGATCGCACACTCTTTGTTGAGATATCATATCCCTCTCTATGTGAACACGTTCATCAACTCGCGCAAATGGATCTGTTCTCTTTGTTGGAGATATCGTATCCCTCTCTATGTGAACACGTTCATCAACTCGCGCAAATGGATCTGTTCTCTTTGTTGGAGATATCGTATCCCTCTCTATGTGAACACGTTCATCAACTCGCGCAAATGGATCTGTTCTCTTTGTTGGAGATATCATATCCCTCTCTATGTGAACACGTTCATCAACTCGCGCAAATGAATCTGTTCTCTTTGTTGGAGATATCGTATCCCTCTCTATGTGAACACGTTCATCAACTCGCGCAAATGAATCTGTTCTCTTTGTTGGAGATATCGTATCCCTCTCTATGTGAACACGTTCATCAACTCGCGCAAATGAAAAACAAACAGTGAATAAATGAACACAGTGAGAAACAAATGATTGGATCAGTAAAATAAATAATAATGATGAAAATAATAATAATTATTATTATTGTTATTATTATCATTATTACTATTATTATGATAAAAATAGTACTACTATAATTATTATTACTATTCTTATTATTATTATCATTTATGGCGCTTCATCTTACATAGCCCTAAGCGCCAACAATACAGAAAAGATTAAAGAAAACATAAATGAAACCAATGAGAAATAAAAGAAAGGAAGGAAGATTCACCCAGGCAGCACTATATTATCATACAGTAATGAGGGGGGGGGGGGGGATTAATGACGTAAAAAACACACATTACGTCAACTAGTTTTGACGCCGACTTCCATGGTCACTGAGGAAGGTTTGCAAAAACCGAAAGCGCTTCTGTAAAATGATTTTGGGTGTTCGTTTTTTTTTTTTTTTTTTTTTTTCATTTGAATTAAAGAAAGGAAGGAACTAAGGAAAAAAAGTCAAGAAGGAATGAACAAATCAATTAATTAATTAATTAATATGAAGCTGTTATGTTTGCAGACCTGCAGTATACGCACTGAATGGGGACTTCAACAAAAAAGTCAAAAGAGAGATATAACCACCGATTTTGCTGATGACATAGGCAGCACACAGTTGTTTCCCTTATTTCACGGGACTACCTCCGTAGCAACTTGTGTCTTGTTACATGCGCGCTGTTGTTTTCTGTATCCAGAATAGTAACGTGCACTGATTATTTTATATTGTGTTTTATATTAAAATAGTGTTATTTCATGTTAATGTTTAATAGTATTACAATGTGTTGTATTTCAATGTACTGCATTGTTGTCACAAGAAGTTTCTGTGAGCAGAGCTTGGGCCATTCTCCCCAGGCAAACTGGCAAATTTCTCTGATGCCGCCATTTATCATGCCTGCATGGATGTGAGGTTCAGCTTTTAGTACTGTTTTTGCCCAATCACCCGATCCGAATTCCCAGGGGAAAAAATTTAAAAATCGACATTTGAGACTCAAAAGTGTTGTCTTCAATTGCTGAAAGCAAAACACATTCCTATCATTTGACTCAGAATTCGCCGATAATATTTTGACACAAAAATTGCATTAGATTTGCAAGATTCTGACATATGTAAAAACTCATTCCCTCGTCATCATTTGCATCCTATACTCCTCCTTTCCCTTCCGCCCCCCACGAACACACCTTAGTCTCTATACAATAATGTAAAATATTCAGAAATACGTATTTCTTCGTGTGACGTTACTTGGCAAATTAAAACAGAAAAGCCCCCCCCCCATCTCATTTCATAACTGCCTTTCTGTTGGATATAATGACGTAAAATCATCAGAGACTACGTGTTTCTACCTGTGACGTAACTTTATTTTTCAAACATCACTGTTGAAGGCGGGAGGTTAAAGCAGCCAAGCTTTGTGAGGCCGTGGTACTTTTTTTTTCTGTGTTCTTCACTGTCATTTAACCCAACCCCTCCCCAATCTACCCCTCCCTTCTTTTTGAATGTTTTTGTTTTTATTTGCATTTATTCAATGTTTTTTTTTGTCTTCATAACCACCCCTGAACACACACACACACACACACACACACACACACACACACACACACACACACACACACACACACACACACACACACACATTAGATAGATAGATAGATAGATAGATAGATAGATAGATAGATAGATAGATAGATAGTGAGCTGTCACCACTACCAGGCCCTCACAACCCTTCTCTCTCATCCCCCCTCACACACACACACACACACACACACACACACACACACACACACACACACACACACACACACCACACACACACACACACACACACACCTTTTTCATCCAGTTCCTCTACCCTCTCTTCCCCCTTTCCCAGTCCCCTCATATCCTTCATGTTTCCTGTCTCCAACAGCCCCACCCTTTTTCACCTTCTCCCCTCCCCATCTTCTTTCAACACCCTGCCCACCCCTCACCCCTCACTCCCTTTTTTTGCCCTGCCCTCCCTCTCTCCCTTTTTTGCCCTGCCCCTCCCTCTCTCCCTTTTTTCAATCCATTTCTTGCCCCCTTCTCCCCCCTTCTCCTCATACTCTTCAACTTTCCTGTCTCTGCCCCCTCCTCCCCCCCCCCCCCTTTTCTTTTGCATCATCCTTCGCTCACCCTCTCTACCCCTCTTTTACCCCCCCCCCCTCCCAACCTCTTTCGCAACCCCTACCACCCCCCTTTCGTTTTTTTTTTTTTTTTTTTTTCCAACCTCCCCCTTGCTCCTTCCTCCCCCCCCCCCCCCCCCCCCCCCCCCCCCCTCCTTCATGCTCTCTAGTGCCCTGAACAGAACTTAAGACATTAAGATTAAACGCAGCAAGCCTGGTTTCAGTCAGTGCTCTCTCTTCCGCTCCTCCTCTCCCTCTCTTCTTTTCTCTTCCCCTCGCTCTCTGCCTCTCCCCACATCTCCCTCTCTCTTCTTCTCCCTCTCTTCCTCTCCCTCTCTTCCTCTTTCTTCCTCTCCGTTTATCTTATTCTTCCTCTCCCTCTCTTCTCTCTTCCTATCCCTCTCTTCCTGTTTCTTATTCTCATTCTGTTCATCTCCCCACATCTCACTCTCTTCCTCTCTCATCTCATCCCCACCCAGTGATTCAGCTTCTACCCAACGTCCTTTCGTCTCATCACTTCCATTCTTTCCAGAAGGTTTAAAAAAATCAGAGATATTTGTTTGTCTTTTGCACGTGGCAATATGCGTTAAAAGGCAGGCTTTGAAGTTGTGGAATCGTTTGAGCAACTCTTCGCTTCCTGCCTGCATGCAGAACGTGTTGATGGTGTCGACAGCGTCCAAAACCTCTCTGGCTGAAATTGGTCGCGTTTCTTTTTCAAGCTCAATGTCACTGTCACCATCTTCATCTGCAGTGCCAGTATCCCTTGCCTTTGGGTCTGACACAGTCGAGCTCGACGGGCTGGCTGGAAATGCTGGCAAGCTGGCGGTCCATTGGTCACTACATTGTCATCTACAGTGTAGTATTCAGACGGGGAAATGTTCCACTCTTGAAACAGTTGCACGGGAAGGGGCTCTGGCTCTTCACAATCAGTGAAGGTAGATTCATCTGATGGTCCATGACGAAAACCTGCATGGTTGAAGCTGTTGCCAATGGTAGCTGGAGTGACTTTGTCCCAAGACCGCTTCAAGATGTGGACAGCATCAAGCAAACTCATTTTGTAGTCTCTGGCCTTTCCCCGCCATCAATGTTAGCCAGCAAATTGCGCACCATTTCCGTCCTGTAGTGGACCTTTACGTTTCGAATGATGCCAACGTCACAAGGCTGGAGTTTGGACGTCGCATTCGCCGGCAGGAACAGAACCTTCACTGCTGCCAAGTGCATGTCCTGCACTTTGTGCGCCGAGCAGTTATCCATGACTAACAGCACATGTCGAGTTTGCGAAGTACTCGACGGGCAACTTTTTTGCATGCTTGAAACATCTGGGGCTTGCATACTTGCCAATGTCCAAAGGCTTGAGTTTTTCACTGCCATCCATGTTGCAGCAGATCGTGACTGTTATTCTCTCCTTGGATTTCTTTCCCCCTCGACAACATTCACCCCTAAAAGTGAAGGTCTTGTCCGGCAAGAGTTTCCAAAATAATCCAGTCTCGTCGACGTTGAAAACATCCTGTGGCTTGTAGTTCTCCAACGTCGGTACCAGTACATCCTCAACCCAAGAGTCTGTTGTCTCTTCATTCACGTCTGCTCGTTCTCCACTTATGCACTTGAAGACTATCCCGTGCCGCCTTCTCCAACGCTGCAGCCATGAGTTGGTACAGATCCACTTCTCCTGGCCAAGCGTCGCCGCCAGTTCCTCAGCTTTGGCACGTAGAATTGGTCCGCTTATAGGCACGTCTTCTGTCCTGCACATCACGAAAATAAAAATAAAATTATCCATATACATGTACATGTAGTCTATGTTCCGAGCCTAGAGGCTCATCAGGATCACGTACGCACGCGAGCACACGCACACACACACACACACACACACACACACACACACACACACACACACACACACACACACCACCACACACACATACGCGCACCCCCCCCCCCCCCCCCCCCCCCCCCCCCCGTTCCTATCATGCCCTCACCCCTTTATTTATTTTATACAATCGTGTTTTATACAATCGTGTCTGGGTTTATTCATGTCCTCGTGTGGGGTGCATTTGGCTTGATGTTGGTCTGTCAATGGCAATAATCTAAAAGCTCTATTCACGAACCCTCTCTTTTATGACATTTAGATCTGTCATCCATACTGATCAGTTTGCGAATTGTTAGAAAAAAACCTACCTCGACATAGAAAACCACTGTAAAAGTGCATCATCCACGCTCTGCATCTGAGCCCCTCTTTGGCGTTTTCTTGTCGTCTGTCCGCTGATGGCCTGGTCAGTGTATTCTGCTTTGTTTTTCAAGATACTGTAAGAGTTGTCACTGGTACAAACCCTGTTCAGAGGCGATGAGACTTTTTCTTGTCCGGATTCGTCTCCACAGCGTGAATAATCTTTAACTTCTGCCCTAATGTCAACGATTTTCGTTTTCTGGCGTCCGCCATTTTTGCAGGAATGCCCGAGATTCTTGGAAATAAGCAGTCTATCTTTAGAAACTCAAGAAAAAACCAGAGATGTCGTCTGCCATCTACAAAGGGCAATAACTCACTTTCACAAGACCCGTCTGCCAGGGGTCTTTTGAAAGTGAGTATTGCCCTTTGTAGCTTCTACCGTGGAATTCTTTATATCCGATACGACCTACGTTTTGGGGACCAAAAATTTAATTCTTTATAAGCAAATTCTCCTATAACCGGTCTCTCTTATAACCGGTTTTTCAGAAGTGATAATAAAGAACAGGCGCGTTCGGGACCCAAAGATTTCCCTCGTCATAAGCATATTCCATTATAACCGGTTTCGTTATAAGCGATATACACTGTATAAGCAATTGTGTCTCTCATTGTCAGAATATGAAGAATGTGACATTTACTTACCAAATGTGCATGACTCCTTAATTCCTTGGACCACAAACTCCTTTCTAGCTTTCCGGAAGGCGACATTGTAGCGCAGTTGTCCATCCTTCCTTTGTGCTTGAGGTCGGTTGCTGTTTTCATTGAAGTGAACTGCGGCCAGTATACTTCTGTAAATGGTTAAAGGATATTTGTGCTATATTAAGGCATTAACAAAAAAAGAAAAAGGTATTGTTACAGAACCTGACTGACACAAATTTTGTTATTCTGACTGATCTTTTTTCTGCCTTGGGGGAAAAAGACAGAGATTGAGAATATCAAAATGAAATCGCTAGCAAGGGGGGTACTAAGCTCACTACATAAAAATGGCATCGATCGCCATCATGACAGTGCCATGTTTCCTAAAATATGATGACAATGAACACATTTAAAGAATCGTCCATACTCGCTGATATTTACTTGGACATTTATTCTCATATAGGAAAACATTGTCATTTCCATGTGGGAGTGAAATAGCGGAACTTTTCAAGCTGGTTTGGTCCGACTTGGTGATTTAAAAAAAAAAGAAAGGAAAGAAAGAGATTTACCAAATCAAACCTTTTTTGTACCAGGTAACCATAACCTTTTCTTTTGGGAAGACTTGGGGGGAGTGGGGGAGCTAATTTCATGTAACAATTTAAAAAATCTCTTTTACTTGTTTAAAAATCCTTACTTATATTTGTATATTGTTGTCATTTAAAACTGGTTCCTTGTTTACTTTTATATAATACTTGCTGATCCACCCACTCTGCTGTGTGTTCCCACCTTCCCCTCCGCCCCTCCCCATATTTGTCAGTGCGTCTTGGCCCTTCGTCCAAGGTCTGACTTTGGTGTTTACAAAGCTGGGCGGGATGCAAGACAACTCTTTTTTTTTTTAAGGTAGTGCTTCACACCCCATTAAATGTCCACATTGAATACACCGATGCAACCAACATTTCTTCACAAAAACCTTCAAAAACGAAATTCAATGTTCAACAAACATCTGCAGCAATACACGCAAATGAACTGCCTTCATCCAAGTTGGAAGCATTATCAAACAACCCAACAAAAAAACCTTTCCCAACAAAAAAAAGTGTCCACTTGGCTGAATATATTCACATGCCCATGTCAAAAAAAAAGAACCAAAAAAAGAAACAAAAGATTCCAAAAGATGGAGGAGGTGCATGCCTATCCTAACATGCTATCCACTCACCAAACATTCTTATTTCCACTTCCAGCGTGGGGAACCCCTTGTTGGAGCGTGCAGATCTGCGAACAGTCGTACCGCTCCTGTCTGTCAGTGGCTGCTGATCAGGGGACTGTGGGGCAGCAGGTGGGATAGGGGGGGTTTCAGGGGAGGTTCCCTGGCTCCCTTTGTCAGTGGGCCATGGGACAATGTGCCACTCTAGATGTGTGGTCACTGCTGGAGGTGGCTCAGAGCGACTCTCAGGATCCATCCTTCCAAGAGGCTCCACAACAGAGGGGAGAAACTGACAAATTTCATGCCTGTTCACCTTCACCGTAGTGCCAACACCATCCAGTGGGGCAATGGTGAATGGCCCACCTCCGGGTCCAGGCACCTGAACCACAAAGAAGATCCGCTCCCCCCAGATATCCTGGATCTTATTCCGCCCTGGCCTATGTTTTCTGGTCAGGACAAGATCTCCCGGTTGGAGGTCTGGGGTGGGATTGCCCTGGTCTTGCCTGGCCTTCCTCCTGGAAGCATGGATGTGGAGTTGCTCCCCTGCTTTTCTGTGAGCCACTCTCAACCGCTCCACATGTCCCTCCAACCACTGGGTTGGCATGACTGCCTTCCACTCCTCTTCTTTCTCTCCCAGAAAGATATCAATGGGGAGCCGGGGTTTCCTCCCAAACAAGAGGTAGAATGGGGACATCCCTGTGGCACTGTGTGGTGTACAGTTGTACATCCACGTTATCTCTGCCAAATGCCGAGGCCAGCGATGTTTTTGCTCTTCAGGGAGAGTCCTGAGCAAGTTGTGCATGGTACGATTATATCGTTCGCACTGGCCATTTCCTGCAGGGTTGTATGAGGTGGTGCGGGACTTTGCTATCGCGTAATGGCGGCATAGTGCATGAATTATGGCCGACTCGAAACAACGCCCCTTATCAGAGTGAATCCGCTGTGGGATACCATAATGCTGGAACCAGTTCTGGATCAGAGCTTTGGCTACAACAGCAGATGTCTGATCCCGTGTTGGGATGGCCACTGTGTACTTGGTGAAAATGTCTGTGATGACTAGAACATTTTCTGTGCCATCAACTGGCGGGCTCCAATACAGTGAAGTCAACTGCTATGACCTCAAGGGGTTTGGTAGCCAGCAGATGACCCATAGGGGTGTGGGCCACTTTGTTCTGCACCTTGGCTGTCTGACAGCGCCGGCAACGCCTGCACCATTCATCCACATCTAGATGCATGTTGGGCCAAAACACTCGCTGTCGGAGAAGGCCGAGAGTCCTTTCTGGCCCTTGATGACCACAGTCCTGGTGTGCCATGTGGAGGAGATGGGCACGAAGGCCTTCAGGGGCAACGAGCTGTGACACCCGTCCCTCTGTCACATCCTCCACCGCTCTGTAAAGCACCTTCTCTTTGAGATGCAGCCGGTCAAAATGCCGCAGAAGGGCTTTCTGGTCAGCATCCATGGTCCGAATTTGCTTCCAGGAGGACGACAATGGGACTCCACAAATGGAATGAGAGAGGCTATGCTTCTGTCTTTCCGTTGTGCTTCCTGTATCTCAGAAAGCGATAATGAAGGGAACTGCATAGCTGGGGGTGGCTCAGGAAGAGAGACAGAGGGGAGGTCAGCTTTCACTTGGATTGCCTCCAACGGTTCCACCGTTGTGCGATGAACGATTTCGTGCACTGTTCCGACCATGCGTGTCCCACTACATGAGACTGCACTCACCTCTTCCTCGCCAGGACCCTCTGGCCCAGACACAGGGTTTCGAGATAATGCATCAGCATTCTTGTTCTCTCTCCCCGATCGATACTTCACGGTGAAGTCAAAACATGCCAAGTCAGCTGCCCATCTTTGCTCTACTGCCCCTATCCTAATTTGGCTGTTTGGATGTGACTAAGGGGGTTGTTATCAGTCAGAACTACAGTGTGGGTGCCCAAAAGGTAGGGTCGAAACTTTTCGCACATGGCCCATTTAAGTGCCAAGAGCTCCAGCTTCATGCTACTGTAGTTGAGCATATTTCTCTCTGATGGACGGAGAGACCGACTGGCATATGCGACAACCCGCTGCTCTCCTCCCTGGTGTTGTGAGAGCACAGCCCCCAAGCCGTCCAAGGAAGCATCTGTTTCCAGGACAAAAGGCAGTTTGAAATCTGCGTACCCTAGTACGGGTGCAGAGGTCAAAGCTTCTTTTAGATCCTCAAATGCCTTTTGACACTGAGGATTCCATGCCTTCACAATAGATACCAGCTGGCTCTTCCGCTTCTTTTCTTTCTCTTGCTGGTATGTCAGAGAGACCAGTTGGTTAAGTGGCTTGGCTAAGACTGGCAAAACCCTTCACAAAGCGCCTGTAGTAGCTGGCAAACCCAGGAAAGATCTCAGTTCTCGCAGAGATTGCGGTCTTGGCCAGTCTGCCACAGCTTTGATCTTCGAGTCGGATGTTGCGATTTCCTCAGACGAGACCGTGTACCCCAAATACTCCACTTGCCGTTGTGCAATATGACATTTCTGGGGGTTGAGCTTCAGCCCGACCTCACGCAAACGCTGAAATACAATTTTCAGGCGCTCAAGATGTTCCTCGAAAGTCTGACTGTAGACCAGCAGATCATCCAGATATACCAGGAGGATTTGGAATGCCAGATCATTCATTGTGCTTTGCATCAGCCTCTGGAAAGTTGCTGGGGCGGTGGACAAACCCATTGGCATTCTCAGGTATTCGAACAATCCGAATGGGGTGATGAAGGCTGTTTTGTGCCTGTCTTCCTCTGCCATGGCAACCTGATGGTAGCCACTTGCCAAATCCAGAGTGGAAAACAACTTAGCCCCTCCAAGTGCATCCAATGAATCATCTATCCTTGGGAGGGGATAGGCATCTGGTATGGCCTTCTCATTTAGACGACGGCAATCGACGCAGAGGCGGATAGAGTTGTCCTTCTTTCGGACAACTACTACCGGAGATGCATAAGCACTGGAGCTTTTCTGGACAATCTTTCTGTCCATAAGAGTTTGGATATGCTCCTTCACCTCCTGGTACTGCGTTGGTGGGATCCTCCGAAAGGTTGAGGCCACCGGGACATCATCCTTAAGGCGGATCTTGTGCGTGACCCTGTCTGTGTACCCCAGGTCACAGTCATCGCGGAAAAACAGGTCCGCATTGGCTTTCAGCAACTCCTCCAGCTGCTGCCTTTGGCTGTCAGTGCAGTCTATACCCTCCAGGTTAATGGGGCACTCTCTGCCTTGTACCTCACTATCAGTCTCAGTGGAGTTAACTGAGACATGGATCTGATTGCAGCTAACTTCCACTGACACTTTGCCTGGGGGCAGCTCCTGTTGGAATAGCTGCACTGTGCCAACTCTTGTCTCTGGTCTCAAGACAATGCCTTCGTCATTGACATTAATGACCTGAACAAAAAAAGCAATTGCCTTCGACCTTGCTTACCGTGGGTGGGACAAGCAAACCTTTGTGACTGAAGTCCGGAAGTGGCTCAGTCAACACTTCCTGGTCCTGCAGTGTTCTATTTACTGCCCCAGTTGCTCTGAGGCTGGCCACTGCCCGAGGCGGGATATACACAGACTCCCTTCCTGCCACCCGTGCAAAACCCTGCACCACTGGGGCACTGACATCTGGCATTACCTCCTGCAACACATTCATCCCTAGGATGACAGGAACATCCGATGTGGATGTAGAGGACCTCACCAGAATGCCCTTTCCCCTTACCGTGGTGCCCCAGATTCCCAAGTCGGCTTCAAAATATCCTACGTAGGGAATGTCCAAGCCATTAGCTGCAGTGACTCGCAGCCAACCAGCCACAGGTTGTAGGGGAGAGCACCCAAAGAGTTCTTTGAATGTGCCTTCCCCCATCATGGTGACCTGTGACCCAGTGTCCACAAGGGCATCAACTTCCTTGTCATTAATCAATACCTTGGCAATACGGACATCTCCCTAGGATTTTATTGAGTGAGCCGGAAGATTGCCCCTCAGCAGTGCGACTCGTCACTACTGAGGAATGTCGTTTCCCTGCCTCGACAGATCTGGACAGTTGCGGCGAATATGACCTGGCCTATCACAACCTAGACATACTGGCCTTCCATCTCTGGCAAACGGCAGTTTCCGCCTGCCTGCCACTTCCCTTGATTGTGGCTTTGGGCGCTTCTCTGCACAGAGCTGCTCCTCCATCTGTCTCATCCTGCCCTCCATTTTTCCTAATTTTTCTACAATGGCCTCCATGGCTTGGATCTGCTTGACAGATGCCTCCGCCTGAGCCGAGACAGCTTCAGTGGCACCCTCTTTCTCCTCATCTTCCATCCATCTTAGAGCCTCATCTCTAAGCTCTAAGAAGGAGGAATTTGGGATTTTGTGCGTCTGCTCTCTCAGACGCCTTCTTAACTGCCCATTGCAGAGACCAGCACAAAATGGTCTCGCAGAATTTTCTGATCCAGCGGCTGCTGCACTGCATCCTCTTTCCTCTGCCTCTTTGTCACATCTGTAAAGGCTTTATTCAGCCTGTGGGAATACTCCCTAACCCCTTCATACCCCCTCTTTGTCACATCTGTAAAGGCTTTGTTCAGCCTGTGGGAATACTCCCTAACCCCTTCATACCCCTCTTTGTCACATCTGTAAAGGCTTTGTTCAGCCTGTGGGAATACTCCCTAACCCCTTCATACCCCCTCTTTGTCACATCTGTAAAGGCTTTGTTCAGCCTGTGGGAATACTCCCTGATACAACGTATTAACCACCCATATACACATACCAACTAACTCAACTGAAAACATCACCTTTGCTTGTACCACTACCTGGGATAATCAGTCATACAAATTACTTCTCAAAATTTCAAAGGTTCCTACTCAAAATAAACTCAAAAATGTCACCTTGATCTAAGGCAAATAATTTGACATCTTATTATTATCACTTTGTAAGCGTTATAACGGCCTTAGGATTTGCAATAAGTACACTGGTGTTGGCTATTACAGGCGGCAGTGGTCAAAGCCCAGTGCCTCCACCACCATCGCCTCCATCGCCGCCTGATAAATCATGGGTAAAAAAACAGCTTGATCATCTTGCGGATTTATTAAAAAAATTAGCCGGTTGCTGTAGCCTCGGAGCCGACGACGAGAAGAATTGTCTCCCGTGTGGGGACGGTCGACAGCAAGACGTGTCAACCTGTGGAGCCGAGACAGGGAGCTGCCAGACAACGGTGGGGTGTTTGCAGCAGAGAAGACCTGTGGGAGAGGCCGACAGGAGCCCTTTCCGTGGAGAGGGCGAAGTACGGTGGAGTCCGGAGACTCAGTGTGAGGGTGCGACTCAAGCTACGTTGCCAGTGTCCCCCAACTGGGATTTGGCCAATCGGGAGGACACAACAGTGTGGCAGCTTCAGCTCGTGGTCGCACAGTGGGATGAGAGAAACTGACGGTCAACCAAGGAATGCTGGCAAGTTTATGGACGCTTTATTTGCTCTTTAGGTTATAAGTGTGCAAACTGAATAGTGGAATATTGTCTTTCCTGGCTAATAAGAATAACTGAAGAACAGGGGATGCGATTTATGAAATTGTCTGTATGCTGTTTACATGGTTGTATGATACAGATAGTTGTGTTGTGTAGTGACGGGTGGGGGCTCGGAGTCAAGTTGAATAAAAGTTGATTATTTTCTATGAAATGTTACTGGTTTCCCGTCACCTTGGTGCGGGCCCGATGTGAGTGACAGAGTGCGTGTGCCTATGCGAGAGCGCATTTTGGTTGTGAAAGCGTAAATACTTCTGTCTATAACCCCCTGCATCCCTGAATATGAAAATCATATTTTAATAACGAGGGGGAGCGTCGGAGACCCGTCACAAATTGGGGGCTCGTCCGGGATGAACATAAATGAGCCATAAGTGATTTTGATTCTGGGTTTTGTTCAATTGCAGAGGGATTTGAAATGTCATAATTGTGGAAACCTAGATTGTTGTTTCTTTTTCGGGAAAGACGTTAGTCATGTGTTGATTGTTTTGATATTTTTTTTTTCATGACTGGGCCTTGTATTTGAACTTGCTTGATTTGGTTGCTGTTGAGGTTGATTGTGTGTAGCACAACTATTTGATCGCTTATTTACAAGTGATCGTGTGGATATCTCGCTTGTTACTGTGGTTGTATTAACTAGCTGATCGAGGGTTAGATAGCTTCAGAATGTCGACTGAAGAGGGTGCTGAAATACAAAACAGGAATGGAAGACTGAGCGGCAACAGAAAGGCAAGACTTACGGCCGCATCTGCGTGAGGTACCCGGCGGAAGGAGGTCTGGACGCGGTCGACTCCCCTCGGTCTCACCTCGACTCCCGAGTCACACCGGATGTTCCCTCAGGCCACAAAAAGACTCCCCTTCACGCTAGAGTCACCCAGCCAACCACCCACGAACAAACACGACAAACTGACTAAACATATATAAAACAGACAAAACTAAACAGGTACTCCGCGAAACGAGAGAGACAGCCAGAGCCCTTCACATCCCGGACGAGCCCCCACAATTGTCACGACCGACCCCTGGAGGTCTGCCCTGACAGGATCGGTCTAGTGGGAGTGAAGGAGTGACGACCTCACACGCCCCGCAAGAGACCACACAATAAAGATTACGATACAACACCCCATTTATTCACACCAGCAAAATAAGCATTCCAACACACACAACATGCACAAACACAATCAAGCACTCCAACGCACACAACATGCACAATCACAATCAAGCACTCCCAAAACCCACCAACATGCACGATTATAAATAAACATTTCCCCATACGACGTACACAATCACAATTACAGCATTCCCAGCACATATGACATATACACAATTATAAAGAAACATTCCAGCATCCATCCCTTCTAACACCCTGGAGTGCGTCCACACCCCTGCCTCTGTCAAGTCTACTGGGAGCACCCTGTCGCACTAGGTGCTCCGAACCGGGTCGGTTCTCGCAGGGAGTCGCTCAAAGCCGACACCCTCGACCACAAACAGGCAGTGAAGAGCGCGTCCCGGAGGGGGGGGGGGGGGGGGAAACGTGGGACTGTTACTGGAGGGCCTGGACGGGGTCAGGGCCGGCCAGTCAAGACGGCGGCTCCTCTACCAGTCCGCGGTCCCGACCCGAGCGTGGCCTCGACCAGCGCGTGGCACCATCCAGTCCGTGGTCTCAGCCAGAGCGTGGCCTCAACCAGCACGTGGCACCATCCAGTCCAGACTCCGGGTGAAGCCCCTGGGTGGGGGGGGGGGGGGGGACGTAGCTGGGAGGAGAGTAGAAAGGGAGGGAAGGAAGAAGGAAGGAGGAAGGAAGAAGGGTACTGGAACCCCGCTGTCAGTACAGTCTGACCCATGCTGTCAAATCTTAACAGCCACTCGCATGATGGGCGAGGGAAGTCTACTAAACGCACACAGTAAACCCATCGAATCAGGGATGTTCACTAGGTCTTCTCACACGATGCAGGTAAAAGACTGCATTAAATCAACAGGTTATAAAACAAATATGAATCATCTTCATCCTTCTCTCACTCATGCTTAACATTTTCCTTCCTTAGGAAATAAATCAACACAGCGACCATCGCTTAATAACTGCCACCACATTTGCAAATAATAATTCAATGGCATAATTGTCACATTTTATAAACACATTTCAAAATAACACAAATCTCCAACCACGCATCCGAACGACAAATCATCGTACGCACGCTCGCGAACATAAAACTCATTCTCCTTGCACACACAAACAGACCGGTGGCCGAAGGATAAGAGTCCGGCGAACGTGACAGGGGCGGACGAGCGAGACCAAGCAAGTTCCAACCCTGAATCACCAGGTTCTCTCCCAGTCTCTACGACTACCGCATCACCAGATGCATAAACAGGAGAAAGAATTTTGGAAATAATTTAGAATGGCCAGGTTAAAGATTGAATTAACCAGAGAAAAGGTCTCACACAATATTTCTCTTACAATTTCGAAAACAAAAGAAAATTGCGCAAAAGAGAAGACTAAGCCGGCTAACAACAACAAACCAAAACAAACAAACCACGAAACTGATGTTACCAGCTACCCGTGGGTGACCCAGAAGAGGCGGTCAAACGACTCTCTCTGCCCTCTGTCCAGTCGAGAGGACAGAGGCACAGGTGCGGAGAAAGAAGAAGTGATGTCCCTCTCCTACAGGCCGACTGTAGGAACTGAAGATACCGACTGTACCCTCGATGATACGGTGAAGAACCAAGACCGGAGCAGGCGCTCCCAGAGACATCTTCCGCTCGAGTGAAGAGCTAACCTCCCTCAGCAATGGCGGCCAACATGCCATGCTGCGTCACAGAGTGAGCATACTTCAAACTAAAAGAAATGAAGCACGTGCGACAGGTAAAAAGACAGGCGAGAGGCCGATAGACAGCAAGTTCGAGAGAAAGGTACCAGCCACCCGTGAACCTACATGATGAATAGCACGGGCAGTGGAATAAGAGAGAGAGAGAGAGAAAGCAAACCGAAGTTGAGCTGAACTACATCAAGGTGCAACCGCACCACAAGCCACATTAAGGACGGATACAGACAACAGCAACGACAATAAACAAATGAATAATTCCGCCACCCTAGATGGGTCAAACGTCGTAGGCCTCGTGACAAACTCGTGACAGGGGGGTTTATTGAGGACGTCAAGGACAGTGAAGAGGTCCCAAAGGGAACACGTCTAGGGGATTGGGCCTCACGAAGAGAAGCCCCTCTGGAGATCTCTCTGAGAAGGAAATCATTCTCAAAGGAAGGTCCGGCCATTTGGAGGATGGTCGTGCAGATGGCCGACCTGTAGCCCCTGATGGAGCTAGCAGAGAGGTTAAGTTGGACAGGAAATTTCCTATTTGGATGTTGTGGGGCGAATGTGAGGACAGAATTGGCTTTGCACCATGAGACCCATTTCCTCCATCTGCAATCGTAAAGGACTCTG
>JAFLJL010017695.1:32500-40000 GCA_018398815.1 Conus ventricosus | reverse complement strand
CTCTGTCACCCACTAACTCTAAGCCTGATGACAGCTCTATGAGCCGAAAGCTTGCTTGGTTTCCTCCTTGTTCCCCCGATCACCACACTCACACCCTGGTGAGTGCACTCTTCCACCATTTTCTTCTCCTGTAAAAAAAAAAAAAAAAAGTATTAAAAAGGTTGCTGCTTTTTGGACCACACATACGGTACAAAGAAAAAAAAAAGGGAGATGATGGGTACTGAGGAACATATGGAGTAAACGGGGAGGAGGGGGGGGGGGGGGGGGGGGGGGGAGTGAGTAATGCAAAATGAACATCACATAAAGTAGAAATGGAAACTTTTTTGCTCACGAAGGGCCACAGCCCCTTTTCAAATGGGCGAAAGGGGTGGGGGTGGGTGGGGGTAGGGGTGGGAGGTTCATATACAATGACACATTAACAATGACCATGAAGGACACATAATAGTATGACACATATATCAAGATGAGAGTAAACACTACTATACACACATAGAGGACGAGAAGCAGCGTTGGCTAAATGACACACAGAGTAAAAAAGGTACTAAAAATAGAAAAGAGAAAACTTGGCTAGAACTACACATAGAGTAAAAAAAAAAGTATTGGAAAATGAATAATGGTGGCTAAACCACACACACAAAAAAAGTTTAAAAACATTTAAATATATATATATATATATATATATATATATATATATTTATATATATATATATATATATATATATATATATATATATATATAAATGCCTAAAACAATTTTTTAAGTGCTCAACCCCTTGGGGAGCAACATTAGTTAAAACAAGTTAAAAGAGGAATCTTAAAACTATCTACAAATTTGTTTCGAGCGTGTTGCGCTGTCATCAGGATGGTTTTTGGTTTGCCCACCGCCGATGTTATATAGCGTGTGGGCTCCCGTTTGCGGTTGTTTGCACGTGCGGGTTGAATATAGTGAATTATTATTATCCTTGGAATATATTAGTTTGTTGTATATATATATATATATATATATATATATATATATATATATATATATATAATATATATATATATATATATATAGCTGGCTAAGTGAAACAAAGAGTAAAACGAAGGAAAAAGGTGGAATAATGCTGACTGAACGACACAGAGAATAAAAATAAGTATTAAAAAAACAACAACAAATAAATCGAACAAAAAGAAAAATGAGGAGGAGCAATATTGATGTTGGCTGAACTACACAAGGAGTAAACAGTATCAAAAAATAAATAAAATACACAGCATAAGTAATACAATTCAGAGTAAAAACCAGGAAAAAAGACTCACGCTGCCTGAACGAGGCATGGCCTAAAATAGGAAGAAAAGTAAAAATAAAAGCTGTTAAGAATAGGAAGAAAACTCTGATGACATGCAGAAAACGTTTACTGCTGCCTGAAGGATAAGTTCAGGTTTAAAAAAAAGAAAAGAAAAAAAAGTAGACAAAAATAAGCGAATAAATGAAACAGCAATAACATGTTGTACAATAATAACTGTTAACACTTCAGTGTGTAAGGCTAGAAAATCAGAATTTCTGATTGTTGTATAACGGCTTACACTTATGGGTATTTGCAATACTGTTTCTTCTGCCGAGCGTTGTATGACGTATTAAGGAAAACGTTCCGTGCGGGGACTTCACTTGCGAGGGACGTCTTGGCGGGGTTTGGTCAAAGTCTGGCACCATGCCATTGGCTCTGCAGGCCATTGCGTCCGTCCCATCGCGGCCCCGCATCTGCATACTTGTCCCGATGAGTTTCACTGCTTTTTATTTATTTATTTTTTAAAGGAGACAAACAAACACAGGACAACAATTACCAACAATGCAACAGTCGTGTGTCAGAACTGAAACACCGACTCATAGCATCATGTTTACTCAAATTTACGTTGAAAAAGCAGCTAAGAAGAGTAAATAGAAATAAAAAAGAAAAAACGTAGTGAAAATGTAAGAGAATATTAGTGTACGTACTAGATAGTACAAATCTCTAAACGAGGAGCGGGGGAATGGGGGTATTTGAAGGTAGCGACAAAAATGGTCTAAAGTGGAAAAAAAGTAATAAAGCGTTAACAATATAAAAAAAGGGGGAAAAAAACGAGTAATAAACGAGGTATGATTTTGATTTTGCGCCGAATATGGAGAAGATAAGTGGTTTCTTCTCGTTCTTCGTTTCCACTGTCCTAAATGTTATTTGTTTTTGCCGAGAAGACCAAGAGGTCGGAATGCATTGTGTTTTGTCCTGTACTCTGTTTGTCTGTATATCCTTGGCGGTAACTAACCCCTTCTCTTTCTAAATTTTGAGTTATAAAGCGTTAATCGTATGAGAAAAGGACTTTTAAACAGTTGGTAAAGGTGGAAGCAGATAGGAGAGTTCCCCGGGGATGGTGATTAAGGATAGCAAAAAAAAAAACAAAAAAACAAAAAAAAAAAGAAGAAAAGAAAAGAAAAGAAAACAATTGTGTCAAAAGGTGAAAGTAAAAAAAAAAAAAAAAAGCTATTAAGAAAATAAGCTAGGCAAAAAAAAAAAAGTTGGGGTGGAAATCAGCACAACAAGTAAATCAAAACATTAACAAGTGATAACAACAACGTATAGTAAGAATGAATGAATAGTGACATATGTAAACAAAAACAAAAGAGCATGCTGCCTGAACGCGTCATGCAACGGAAGGAGAAGAGGGAAAGAGAAGAAGTGGGTAGGGGTGGAGGTGGGCGTGAGGGGGGTGGGGTGGGGGTTGATGTCTGCCGAAAAGGGAGGTAAAACAAAACAAAGCTGGCGACCGCCTGTCTCTCTGTGCGCCGTAAAGGGTTATAAACAGGTCCTATGCACTTTGACCTGGTGAGGATGGTGAGTGAAGGATGGGAGTGGTGAGGGGAGAGGGGAGGTGGGGCGGGGAGCGGGGGGGGGGGGGGGGGGGGGGGGACGGAAAGATGGGGGCATCATAGGGTCAATGGAGCGCATCCCTCTCCTGGTCAGTGAATGTTGATGACAAAAACTGACGTGAAGAATGAGAAGGGTAGGGGCAGGAAGAGAGGGGCGGGGGGTGGGAGAAGAAGAGTGGGGTGGGGGGGTGGCGGAGTGGAGGAGGGAGTGGAAGGACAAAGGGTGAGGGAGGGGAGATGAGGGGAGGGGAGATGAGGGGGGGGGGGGGGGGGAGGCGAAGGGGCAGGAGGAGGTAAGTACTGTTGGCAGTTTGGTTACTCATTGTTGAGAGTAAAAAGAGGGCTTTTTTTTGCAGGTAGGTGGATGGTTGTTATGGTTGTGGTGGGTGACAGCGGTGATGATGGTGGTGATGATGATGAAGAAGATGATGAAGATGATGATGTTAATGTTTTGTGTGTGTGTGTGTGTGTGTGTGTGTGTGTGTGTGTGCGAGCGCGCGCGCGTCCGCGCACTCACACACGCACGTGCGTCAGCTGAGCACTGGGAGAGGGAGCGGTGTGGGTTGCAGCCGTTGTCCTTTCGTGTGGCAGTGCCTGAATGTTAGAATAATTTGACAGGGAATATAAATTTCCCTTTATCTACTGTATTTCTTTTTATCTTAATTTCCTTTGTTTATCAACTCTACAAATAGACGGAACAGCTGTAGAAAGACGGAATACTAGTTCATCACCTCCAAGAAGGAAGTAAATAAATATTGTTACCCGCGTTTGTTGATTTGTTGCTTTGTTTGTCGTAATACACACACACACACACACACACACACACACACACACACACACACACACAACGTGGTGCAAAGATAGAATATGGCCAAGGACGAACCCTCTGAATTCCCATTCCGAAACGTGTTGCCTGCAGATCCGGTTCAAAGGACGGATCCAGGATCTGCTCGACCTTCGTGGGGGGGGGGGGGGGGGGGGGGGGGGGGGGGGGGTTGAGTTTTACCAGGGAGAGCCTTCTTCAGTTTTAGTGCATTCCTTCTTTGGAAGCGAACTGCTTCTTGACAGAAATCGTTTGAATCTGATTGCGTTTGAAATAACAAGATTGACGTCAATGCCGGGGCCTGCTCTTCTCTATTTTGGTTCGGTACACATACATATAAACATTTTTGATTGCTTGGCTTTTCTGCTTTCCTTCTTTTCCTTCTGTCTTTTTTCGTATTCTTCTGTTTGTTTATCTTTCCCTGTTTCTGTCTTTGTCTCTCTCTCTCTGTCTGTCTCTGTCTCTCTCTTTTTCTCTCTCTGTCTCTCTCTCTTCATTTCACACACGCGCGCACGCGCGCGCGCACACACGCACGCACACACACACACACACACACACACACACCACACACGTGCGCGCGCACGTGTGTGTGTGTGTGTGTGTGTGTGTGTGTGTGTGTGTGTGTGTGTGTGTGTGTGTGAGCGTGTGTGTGTGTGTGTGTGTGTGCGCGTGCGCGCGCACTGGTTTCAGCTGGTTCAAGTATGATTTTTTTTTCTAGCTGGCAAATATTTCCCTTTTTTTTTCCTTTTCTGTTTCTCCCTTTTCTTTTTTTGTGTTTCTTTTTTCTCTCTTTTTTGTTTTGTTTTGTTCGTTACTTCCTTTTAATCCTTCTGTCACTCACATTTTTTCTTTCTTTCGTTCATCACCCATAATAAACCCACACCCTGTTGCTCTATTTATAACTGTTTGTCTGCGTCGTTGTTTGACTGTTTTTCAGTCCGTCTGACATTTCTCTCCCCTTTCCTTTTCTTTCTTTCTGTCTTTCTTTTTTTTCTTTTTTTCAATCCATCCTTCGTCTCTTTCAGTCTTCTTTATTTCTTCCAAGTTTTTTTTTTATTACTTCATTGTTTCTCCTTTCTTGTTTCTCCTTTCTTCTTTCGTTCTCTTGTTGGCATCATATCTACGCGAAAAGAATGAGGTAGAATAAACACAGAGACATTCAATGAAACTTTAATGGAAAACAAAACAAAACGAAACAAAAACACACACACACACAAAAAAAAAAACAACAACAAAAAAAACGGACCAAAGCCTGCATTATGCGGACATATTATATTTTGAGCTCCGTTGTCATTGGCTTGACCTTTTTGAACTTCTTTTCTTTGTATCGCAGAGAGAGAGAGAGGAGAGGGGAGAGAGAGGAAGAGAGGAGAGAGAGAGAGAGAGAGAGAGAGAGAGGTGGGGGGAGCTTGCAGGAACTATTTTTTGTCTGGAACCTTTAACATCCAGCCTATCGGTCAAGGTTGCAGAAAGAATTGAATGAATGGATGGAAAAGAGGAAGTTGTGGGGAAGGGGGAGGGGAGGGTGCTCAGGGGAGTGGGTGGGTGGGTGGGGAATAGGGGTGGCAACAACTTGAAGGAGATGAACATACATCAGTTCTATCTGTAAAAGTCGGGAGTGGGTGGGTAGAGAGACAGAGACAGCGAGAGACAGACAGACAGAGAGAGAGAAGGAGAGAGAGAGACAGACAGGAGAGAGAGAGAGAGAGAGAGAGAGAGGAGAGAGAGAGAGAGAGACAGAGACAGACAGACAAAAGACAGAGACAGAGATACAGACAGAGACACAGACACAGAGAGAGACACAGGCAGAGAGAGGACAGAGACAGAGAGAAAGAGAGGGAGAAAGAGAGAGAGAGAGAGAGAGAGAGAGAGAGAGAGGAGAGGAGAGAGAGAGAGAGAGACAGAGAGACAGAGAAACAGAGAGAGAAAAGAGAGGAGAGAAGGAGAGGAGAAAGAGAGAGAAACAGAGAAACAGAGAGAGAGGGGGGGGGGGGGGAGAAAACAGAGACAGAGACAGAGAGTGAAGTTAAAAATGCAAAAATAGCAAGAAAGAAAGAGAGACACAGAGCTGAGAGCGAATCACATGAAATGGACAGCTGATACCGTCTACAATCTTTTTTTTTCCCGGAAACAAAACAAAACGAAAACAAACAAACAAACAAACAAACAAGCACAAGACACTGGAGAAGAAGAAAATGTTACTCGCATTGTCCTTTCACTTTGAACGCACGAACGATGTCTAGGCAAAGGGCTCTGCGAGAAGACAATCTGAAGTCAATCCAATAACATAGAAGACGTTTTGTATGGTGTTGTCACGTGCAAAATCAAACAACAACAAAAAACAAACAGAAAAACAAAAACAAAGAAACTAACAAGAAGAACATCAATGTCTACGGATCTTCGTCACTAAAAACACAAGATAGCGATCAAAACCTCGTGCTCACAGGAGCGGAAGAGGGTGGGGGTGGGGGTGGGGGTAGGATGAGGGAGATAACTACATAAACAAAACAGATAAACCGACGATGAACAAAGTGGGTTGAAGTGACCCGTGGCTCTATTGTGATGGCCTACATTAATAGCACAGGGTGACGTCTAGCTTGTTGTATTGTTTGTTGATGTTTTTGTGTCTTTGTTGTTGTTGTTGTTGTTGTTGTTCGTTTGCTGCTGTTGTTGTTGTCGTTTTTGCTGTTGTTGTGCTGGTGTTGTTGTTGTTGTCGTAGTTGTTATACTTTCGTTTTCTTTTTCTTTTTGTTCTATTTATTGGCTGATCTTTGCCTTTTCACTGAGTTCTCATGAATGATGTGGTTCTAACTTACCCAGCCATGACTTACTGAAGTAAAAGACATCGATTTTAAATGATTAAACACAGTCTTTTACCTTTTCACATAGGAAGTTTTGCCAAAGCGAAGCTTTCGGCCTCATCCAGAGGCCTTCGTCAGCGCCGAATGTCTCGCTGAGTGAGTTGTGTTCGGTGCTCGCGAACACAACTCACTCAGCGAGACATTTTAAACTTGTTTTTAAACTGGTTTCAAAGTATTTCTGTTTTATTGTTAGCACCTGATTTTATATATCACATGTAAGGTTTAAATGAAACGAAGAAAACGAACAGAACTTTCACATTCAGAACATCAGTTGATCACACCCTTGGGGCAAGCACACACAAACAATGACAGATCCCATTACGTTCATCCGGTTTGTCCGTTTCCTTGTGCTGAGCACGGAAAACACGGCAAACTGCTGTCATTGTTTGGTACGTGCACGGGGCAAATGATCAAAACCCAAGGGAGTTATGGGGGTCAAGGTCGTCAGGAAATAGTTATTATTTTTAATTTCTTCTGTCCAGACGGTACCAGGGCTCAGAACGTGAGTACCACAAACTCTGTAACCTCACGTTGAATGTGATGATTTCGGTTTGTCTGTCTGTCAGTAAGGTTACGTGAAAACGTTTCAATCAGTTTTAACGAAACTCTTTAACATTTCGGTTTTGTGTTCATTTCGTGTTTTGTTTTTTTTGCTGCCTCATTTTCCATGTGAACTTGAGAGAAATATTGAGGCATTAGAGATGAGGACGCTTCTGCAAGATCCTTGGCATCTCATGCAAAGACCGCATTGCCAACTTGGGGGTCCAGACCAGAGTTCAGACAAGCGTTGTACCATACAAAGACATGTTGTCCACAGAGAAAAGAAGGGAAAATGAGATGGTATGGTATGTATCAAGATCTACAGGACTTGCCCGAACCATTCTACAAGGAAAGAGTGCGAGGAGGCAGAAAGAGGGAAAGACAGAGACAGA
>JAFLJL010017695.1:25000-30000 GCA_018398815.1 Conus ventricosus | reverse complement strand
GGCTGTGTTGAGTTGGGTTGGGTTGGGTTGGGCTGGGCTGTGTTGAGTTGGGTTGGATTGTGTTGGGCTGGGCTGTGTTGAGTTGGCTTGGGTTGGGCTGTGTTGAGTTGGCTTGGGTTGGGTTGGGTTGGGTTAGGCTGTGTTGAGTTGGGTTGGGTCGGGTTGGGTTGGGCTGTGTTGGGTTGGGTTGGGTCGGGTTGGACTGGGCTGTGTTGAGTTGGATTGGGTTGGGTTGGGCTGGGCTGTGTTGAGTTGAGTTGGGTTGGGTTGGGCTGGGCTGGGCTGGGCTGCGTTGAGTTGGGTTGGGTTGGGTTGGGTTTGGGTTGGGCTGTGTTGAGTTGAGTTGAGTTGGGTTGGGTTGGGCTGGGCTGGGCTGTGTTGAGTTGGGTTGGGTTGGGTTGGGCTGGGCTGTGTTGAGTTGGCTTGGGTTGGGTTGGGCTGGGCTGTGTTGAGTTGGCTTGGGTTGGGCTGTGTTGAGTTGAATTGGGTTGGGTTCGGCTGGGCTGGGCTGCGTTGAGTTGGGTTGGGCTGGGCTGTGTTGAGTTGAGTTGAGTTGGGTTGGGTTGGGTTAGGCTGGGCTGGGTTGAGTTGGGTTGGGTTGGGTTGGGTTGGGTTGGGCTGTGTTGAGTTGGGTTGGGTTGGGTTGGGTTGGGTTGGGTTGGGTTGGGTTGGGTTGGGTTGGGTTGGGTTGGGCTGTGTTGAGTTGGGTTGGGTCGGGTTGGGTTGGGCTGTATTGAGTTGGGTTGGGTCGGGTTGGGCTTGGCTGTGTTGAGTTGGGTTGGGTTGGGTTGGGCTGTGCTGTGTTGAGTTGAGTTTGGTTTGGTTGGGTTGGGCTGGGCTGGGCTGCGTTGAGTTGGGTTGGGTTGGGTTGGGCTGGGCTGTGTTGAGTTGAGTTGAGTTGGGTTGGGTTGGGCTGGGCTGTGTTGAGTTGGGTTGGGTTGGGTTGGCCTGGGCTGGGCTGTGTTGAGTTGGGTTGGGTTGGGTTGGGTTGGGCTGGGCTGTGTTGAGTTGGCTTGGGTTGGGTTGTGTTGAGTTGAATTGGGTTGGGTTGGGCTGGGCTGGGCTGCGTTGAGTTGGGTTGGGTTGGGTTGGGCTGTGTTGAGTTGAGTTGAGTTGGGTTGGGTTGGGTTGGGTTGGGTTGGGTTGGGCTGGGCTGGGCTGTGTTGAGTTGGGTTGGGTTGGGTTGGGCTGTGTTGAATTGAGTTGGGTTGGGTTGGGTTGGGTTGGGCTGGGCTGGGCTGGGCTGTGTTGAGTTGGGTTGGGTTGGGCTGGGCTGGGCTGGGCTGTGTCGAGTTGAGTTGAGTTGGGTTGGGTTGGGTTGGGCTGGGCTGGGCTGTGTTGAGTTGAGTTGGGTTGGGTTGGGCTGGGCTGGGCTGGGCTGTGTTGAGTTGGGTTGGGTTGGGTTGGGCTGGGCTGTGTTGAGTTGGGTTGGGTTGGGTTGGGCTGGGCTGTGTTGAGTTGGCTTAGGTTGGGCTGTGTTGAGTTGGGTTGGGTTGGGTTGGGTTGGGTTGGGTTGGGTCGGGTTGGGTTGGGCTGTGTTGAGTTGGTTTGGGTCGGGTTGGGCTGGGATGTGTTGAGTTGGGTTGGGTCGGGTTGGGCTGGGATGTGTTGAGTTGGGTTGGGTTGGGCTGGGCTGTGATTGTGATGACTGTGTTGTGCTGGTCCGCGTTTTGCTGTTCTGCGTTAAGATGCGTTGTCAGGTACCGTGTCGCATCGTGTTGTGCTATTCTGTGCTCTGCTGTGCTCTCTAGCATTGTGTCATGTCGTGCAGTGCTGTGCAGTGCCGTGTGGTGTCACGTATGCCAGGCTGTGTTATGCATTCTATGCTGTGTGGTTTGTTTTGCTGTGTTGTGTCGTGTCGCCTTTGTTTTGCTCTGCTGTGATGCAATGTGACAAACATTTCGTCATATTATGCTCTGCTGTTTTGTGTCGTTGTGTTGTTCTGTGTTGTTGTGCTGTTCTGTGTCGTTGCGCTGTTCTGTGTCGTTGTGCTGTTCTGTGTCGTTGTGCTGTTTTGTGTCGTTGTGATGTTGTGTGTCGTTGCGCTGTTCTGTGTCGTTGTGCTGTTTCTGTGTTGTTGTGCTGTTCTGTGTCGTTGTGCTGTTCTGTGTCGTTGTGCTGTTCTGTGTCGTTGTGCTGTTCTGTGTCGTGTGTGCTGTGGAGTGCTACAGGTTCTGTTGTGTGATATACTGCCTTGTGCTGTGTCATTTTGCGCTGTGCTGCGATGTCCTGTCTAGTGGTATTAGGTTCTGGTGTGATGTGTGGTATCCCATCATTTCATGCCATGTTGTACCGTGTTGTGCTGTTCATGTTCTGCCGTGTCTTGTTTTGCAGTGTGCCATTGTGTTGTTCTCTCCTGAACTGCCTGGGTCGTGTTGTTCTCCATGAACTGCCCTGGGTCGTGTTGTTCTCTCATGAACTGCCGTGGGTCGTGTTGTTCGATCTCCTGAACTGCCCTGAGTCGTGTTGTTCTCTCGTGAACTGCCCTGGGTCGTGTTGTTCTCTTGTGAACTGTTCGGGGTCGTGTTGTTCTCTCATAAACTGCCTGGGTCGTGTTGTTCTCTCATGAACTGCCCGGGTCGTGTTGTTCTTTCATGAACTGCCCTGGGTCGTGTTGTTCTCTTGTGAACTCCCTGGGTCTTTGTTGTTCTCTTTTTAAACTGCCCGGGGGTCGTGTTGTCTTTTTGGGGAATGCCCGGGGTTGGGGTTTTTGTGATCTTGTAAAACTCCCCTTTGGGTCGTTTTGGTTCTCTTGTGAAAATCCCTTGGGCCCGTTTTTGGGGATTTTTGTAAAAACTCCCGGGGTTTTGGGGTTGTTCTCTTGGAAACCCCAAAGGGGTCGTTTTTGTCTTTTTGTGCCGCCCGGGTTTGGGGTTTGTGCTCGGGGGAACTGTCCGGTCGGGGTTGTTTCTTTTGAGCTGCCCTGGGTCCGTTTTTGTTCTCTTGGAACTCCCCCTAGGCGTTTTGTTCTTTTTGGGTAAAACGGCCCTGGTTTCGTTTTGTTCTCTTGTGAGCTCCCCCGGGTCGTTTGTTCTTTTGGGAAAACTCCCCTAGGTTTTTTTTGTTTCTTTTTGAAGGGCCCTGGGTCGTGTTGTTCTTTTGGGTGAATGCCCGGGGCGGGGTTTTTCTTTTAGTGAACTGCCCGGGGCGTTTTTGTTCTCTTGTAAAACTCCCCCGGGGTCGTGTTGTTCTTTTGTAAAACGCCCGGGGTCCGTGTTTTCTCTTTTTGAACTGCCCTGGCCGTGTTGTTTTCGGTAAACTCCCCGGGGTGTTTTTTTTCCTTGTGAACTGCCCGGGGTCTTTTTGGTTTTTTCTTGTGAACTGCCCTGGGTCGTGTTGCCCTTTTTGGGTAAAACTGCCCGGGGTTTGGGGGGGGGCTCTTGTAAAACCCCCGGGGGTTGGGGTTGTTGTCTTCTTGTGAACTGCCCGGGGTTTTGTTGCTTTTTGTTTTTTTAGTACGGGTTGTTGCGCAATGCTTTTTTTCGGGACTTTTAAAGATTTTTTTTTTTTTTTTCCTGAATTGGCCTTTTCTCGCGGGAAAACCACTCTTTTTCATAAAGTGCTGGACGGGGACAAAACAATACATATATACAAAAGGCACACACAACCCCCCACAACACACACACAACACACATATGTAAGGGTGGGTGGGGTGCACGCGCGCGCGCTCGTGTGTGTGTGTGCGTGCGGGGGTTGGGTGTGTGTGGGTGTTGTTGTGTGTGTGTGTGTGTGTGTTGTGTGTGTGTGTTTTGTGCTTGGCTGCGTAAATGTGTGTGTTTGTGTGGTGAGGGTGTGTGTGTGTGGGGTTTTGGTGCCTCCGCAATTTGTATTTGAGTGTCTGTCAGTGTCATGTTTTAAACAATTTACTTTCATATGTCTTTCTATGGTTTGCGCGTCCACGCCGATCGTTTTGGGGGTCTGTTTTGTTTGAGCGCTGGGTTTTTGTTCTTTTTTTTTTTGCCCTTGGTCCTTACGCGAGGGCCCAAAACTTTCCTCTATGTCAACCCGTGGTCGGGACGATCAAAAAATTGCCCCCAACGATGGGCCCAAGACCAAAACAAAAAACGGGGGAATTTTAAAAGGAGGGGGGGGAAAAACCAGACCCTTTAAATCCCCGTGATTTTGTGCGTGCGTGTGCGTGTACTCCTTGGTGACATTTCCTCGACAAACAATATCCGTTTTCTTCAGCCAAGCCGTTTAAATTCCCCTGGCCCTTTGCCCCCAGAGGAAACATCTGTAAATGAAAAGCTTGCGTGCAGGCCAAGAGAAACGCACACCCCCCCAAAACCCCACACACCCCCCAAAACACACACCCCACACACAAACCCCCACACCCACACACATATATATAAATTATAAATAAAATATAAATATATAAATAAATATATAAAAAACCACACACACACACCACACGCAACACACCCCAAAAAACATACAAAACACACAAAACAAAACGCACGACGTTCTGCTAGGAAAATTGGGTCCCCTTCATCTTTCCGCACGAAATAAATTTTAAAATTGACGCTTTTAGGATCATTATAGCAGTGGCACATTTTATAAAATATTTTTTTGATAAAATCATCATTTTATTTCTTTGCTGGTGGCACCCCTGGGAGTTTTTTTTCCCTTTGTCGTTTTTTTAAGTCCGTTTAAACGGGGGATTTTTTTTTTTTTTTACCCTTTTTTTTTTTTCTGTTTTAATTTTTTCCCTTTGTTTTCATTTTTTCACAGTTTTTTTTTTTTTATTTTCGTCTTCCAAAAAGTTGAAAACCCCTTTTAAAGGTCCCTTCACGTGATTTCTTCATTAGGGCAACAGGAATACACACACACACACACACCCCACACACACAAAACACACAAAACCCCCACAACCCACCCCACCCACACAACAAAACCACACCACACCACCCCCCCACCACACCACACCACACCCCAACCCCAAAACACACCACCCAAAAACACAACACACCACACACACCCAAGGGGGGGGTGCGAAAGTT
>JAFLJL010017695.1:12500-20000 GCA_018398815.1 Conus ventricosus | reverse complement strand
CTGTCTGCGAATGTGTCTGTCTGTCTGTCTGTCAGTCTATCTGTTTGTCTCTTTGTCTTTCCCTTGTCTCTCTATCCGTCTGTCTATTTGAGTCTCTATTCGTTTGTGTGACTTGTCTCTGTGTCTCTGCACTGGTCTTTCCTTGTGTCTTTTTATCTCTCTTTTTCTGTCCGTCTGTCCGTCTTTACGTTCGAATCTCTATCCGTTTGTATGAGTGTTGGCCAGGTAACTTCAAAAACAAAAAAACCCCAAACACACGCAAACATGAAAAACACCATCAAAACAAAGAAACAAAACAAAACAAAAAACAACGTAGAACGGAGATTAATCCAATTTTAATACAGAACCGGTTTTTGTATTTCGCTCCTCTGATTAGAAAATACGAACAAAAGCAATTCTTTAATTCATTTTATGTTCACGTTGTATTTTTACAAAAACAAAACTGATTAAATCGAGATCAAGCATAGCTTTTTTGTCGAAGAAATATATGCAGGATATCTATCTATCTAGTCCTCTTTGTGCTGGTAGCACATAAGGCCTCGACCAGAGCCCGCCACTGATGTCGGTCGGCTGAAACACGTTCCAGACGGCCCCATGTCCAACCATTTTCCTTCATCTCCCTCTCCACTGTTCTCCTCCAAGTTTCCTTGGGGCGTCCTCTTCTTCTTCGGCCATCAGGAGTCCATCGTAGGGCGATTCTGGAAATGGCTGTTGTCTGCTGGCGGAGCACATGGCCTATCCATCGCCAACGCCTTCGTTTTACTTGCGTTGAGATGGGTTCAGTTTCTGCTCTTTGGTGGAGTTCTTCATTGGTGATGGTATTCGGCCAATAGATGCGTAGAATGCGTCTGAGGCATCTGTTTTGGAAGACATCTAGTTTGTTGCTGATGGTTTTGGTCATCTTCCATGATTCTGATCCATAAAGAAGGGTGCTTATTACATTTGATTTGAAGATTCGTAACTTGGGTCTTCAGGCGGATATTCCCTGCCTTCCATGTGCTCCTGAGTGAGGCAAAGGCCTGGCTGGCTTTGCAAGTCGAGCCCGGATCTCCACCCCCCCATCCCCTGTATTAGACATCTTGGATCCAAGATAGGTGAAGTCGCTAACTTCCTCAATTTCGTCTCCGTTCAGTTTGATGTTTTCTTGGACTCTGGCATTCATTCTCATGCTCTTTGTCTTCTTGGTGTTGACCTTCAAGCCAAGGTTTCCAGCTGTTGTTGCCATGGCATCGTTTTCTCCTGTATGTCTTGGTAGCGATGTAAACATCAGGGCAATGTCGTCAGCAAAGTCCAAGTCTTCCAGTGTTGTTGTTGCTACCATTGTCGTGGTCCATCTGATTCCCTCCTCTCTCTGTCTGTGGCGTTCTTCATAATCCAGTCCATGGCCAGGATGAAGAGGAAAGGCGATAGGATGCAGCCCTGTTTCACTCCCGTGCTGACACTGAAGGCGTCTGTGAGCTCTGTGTTGCAGATCACTTGTGAACTGAAGTCACTGTACAGCATTTCAACGACCCGGACAAGTTTTGCAGGGATTCCGTAGTGTCTCAGGATTTTCCATAGGACTCTCGGTGGATGCTGTCAAATGCCTTCTCCAGGTCAATGAAGTTGATGTACAAAGGCTGTTCCACTCATTGCTCTGTTCCAGAACCTGGCGCAGAGTGAAGATATGATCTGAGCAGGATCGTCCAGGGCGAAGCCTGCTTGTTGTGGACGAAGGTTCCTCTCAAGGGTTTCCCGTCAGCCTTGACATCACAACCTTGCTAAATACCTGCTAGTGAGAGAAAGAAGTGTTATGCCCTCCAGTTGTTGCAGTCTCCAAGATCTCCCTTTTTGGGCAACTTGAAGATAAGACCAGTTTTCCACGTTCAGGGGTCTGGCCCGTTTCCCAAACCTGTCTGAAGATCTTCGTCAGAATAGGGGCTGTCACATTAATATCTGCTTTCAACATATCTGCTGTTACCCCATCTGCCCCTGGTGCTTTTCCGTTCTTCATGGTTTTGATTGCTGCTGTCACTTCTTCTAGGCTCGGTGGATCGATGCAGATGTCCAGGTCTATACCTGCCGGTTGGATATCTGCTAGCTGAGGGGGGTCTGGTTGTTCAGAACTGACTCGAAATGTTCTTTCCAGCGCTGTAGTTTTTCTGCCTCTCCCTTTAACGACCTTCCATTCTTGTCCTTTACTGGTACATCATTGTTTTGGAACCCATTGTTTAGCTGCTTGTTTATCTTGTACAGCGTTTTTTTAGATCATTTCTACCAGCTGCTTCCTCTGCCTCGTCTGCCCGTTTCTCGATGTAGTCCTTCTTGTCAGCTCTTGTCATCTTCTTTACCTCTTTTTTTATTTCTGTATATCTTCTTCTGTGCTGCACTTTCAAGCGTTCTGATCTGGTGGTTGTTGATCTTCTGCTTTGTCAGCTTTCTTTCATCTATCTTTTCCCAGGTTCCTTTCTTTATCCACTCTTCCTTCTTCTTTCGGCGGAAGCCTAGTACCTTTTCTCCCGCTTCCCGCAAGGCCTGGTTGAAGCTGTCTATTGTCAACTCTTGTTGTTCCCCTAGCGCCTGGAATCTGTTCTTTATTTCCACAGCAAAAGCTTGTTGGTGAGCGTCTCATTCAGTCTGTCAGAGTCTATTCTCTGCTGACGTGCCTGTCTTCCTCGTGTTCGGCGTAGTTTCAGGGAAACGGTGGCCAACACAAGGGTGTGGTCACTGGCAACATCTGCTCCTCTGTAGGCCCTGACATCTTGAAGGGAGCTCCTCCATCTCCGATTGACTATGATGTGATCTATCTGGTTTTTGGTGGTCCCGTCTGGTGATGTCCAAGTTGTTTTGTGAACATCTCTGTGTTGAAAAAGGGTGCCTCCAATCAACAGGTTGTTCTCTGCAAGAGTCTGCTAGTCTTTCTCCATTATCGTTGATGGTACCAATTCCATGTTTGCCCATAACATGCTCCCTCCCGATGTTGTCACTGCCCATCTTTGCATTTAAAATCGCCAAGGATCAGTACCATGTCATGGGCGCAAATACTCTCCGCTGCTGCTTGGAGCTGATCGTAAAATGCATCCTTGGCTTCTATATCTGCATCTTCGGTTGGTGCGTAGCAAACTAGAACTGTCAGCTTGGTGTATTTGGAGTGGAATCTTGCCTTCAAAAGTCTTGGTCCAATGGTTTCCATTCTAGTAATGCTTTTTCTGTTTTTCTGTTGAGGAAAGTGCTACTCCCTCAGAGTGTTGGTTATCTGATCTTCCAGAGAAGACAATGGTATGTCCTGACGCCAGTCTCCTCTTTCCTGTGCCGGTCCATCTGACCTCGCTGACTCCCAAGATGTCCAGGCTGTAGTTGTCAAACTCTTTGACTAGTTGGGCATCTTGCCAGTCTGGAAAAAGGTCTGGACGTTCCAGCACCCCACCCTCATCTTCTGTTTCGGCTTCAGTAAATCCACCATCGGGGCGCCAGCTCCCTCTCGGGTTGGCTGTCGTCCGTCATCAGTCCAGTTGCCTGGTGTGCTTCATTGCCGTCGCCATCCGTGTCGAATGCTCTGGTATTGGTTTCTGTAACAATCATTTTTTAAGGGACGGGTTGTTAGCCCTGTGCCCAACCCCCAACCTGGAGGACCAGTGTCACCTTAGTCGCCTCTTACGACATGCCCGGTGACTGGCAGGGACGCTGAATTCTAGCAGTGCCACCTCCATAGGCACACCCGGCAATCCCACGGGGTATGCAGGATATATATATATTTTTTTTTTTTAAGTGTGTGTGTGTGTGTGTGTGTGTGTGTGTGTGTGTGTGTGTGTGTGTGTGTGTTTCAAATTGTTTCTGGAACGTGGAAAAAGTTACCGTACATAAAGTTTGTGAGCACATGAATTAAATGCGACTAACCGGTGTCCATTTTCACTGGCATAATAACTTTTGTCTCCTTTAAACACGCACGCGCGCGCGCGCGCGCGGGGCGTCACACACACACACAAAACACACACACACACACACACACTGGCACAACACACACAACACACACACTCACACACACACACACTTTGCTTATAATTTTTTTGATTTGTCTCTGTACTATACTATTATCAATTCTTCTACGTGACGCATGCTAACACTGCCACGCAACAGGTTTTTCTCTCTCTTTTTTCCCCTTTTTTTAAATATCCTGTTATGTCTTTGTCTGTATTGCGAATGTGTCTGTTCTGTCTGGTCTGTCAGTCTATCTGTTTGCTCTCTTTTGTCTTTTCCCCTGTCTCTCATGATCCGTCTGTCTATTTGAGTCTCTATTCGTTTGTGTGACTTGTCTCTGTGTCTCTGCACTGGTTTCTTTTCCTTGTGTCTTGTTATCTCCTCGTTTTTCATGTCCGTTCTGTTCCGTCTTTACGTTCGACTCTCTATCCGTTTGTAAATGCGGTTGACCAGGCTAAACTTCAAAAACAAAATCAACCCAAACACACGCAAACATGGAAAAACACCATCAAAACAAAGAAACAAAACAAAACAAAAAACAACGTTAGATCGGAGAGTTAATATCCAATTTTATACAGAACCGGTTTTTGTTTTGGAATTCTTCGCTCCTTCTGATTAGAAAATACGAACAAAAAAGCAATTCTTTATTCCATTTATGTTCAACGTTGTATTTGTATTTTTACAAGAAACAAAACTGATTTAAAATCGAGATCAAGCATAGCTTTTTTGTCGAAAGAAAATAATGCAGGATATCTATCTATCTAGTCATCACTTTTTGCTGGTAGCACATAACGGCCTCGACCAGAGCCCGCCACTGTTGTCTGTCGCTTCTCTGAAACACGTTCCAGACGGCCCCATGTCCCAACCATTTTCCTTCATCTCCCTCTCCACTGTTCTCCTCCAAGTTTCCTTGGGCGTCTCTTCTTTTCGGCCATCAGGAGTCCATCGTAGGCGATTCTGGAAATGGCTGTCTGTTGTCTGCAGTCGGAAGCACATGGCTATCCATAGCCAACGCTTGTATTACTTGCGTTGAGATGGGTTCAGTTTCTGCCTCTTGGTTGGAGTGGAGTTCTCATTGGTGGATGGTATTGGCCATAGATGCGTAGGGAATGCGTCTGAGGCATCTGTTTTGGAAGGAACATCTTAGTTTGTTGCTGTGGTTTGGTCATCTTCCAAGATTCTGATCCTAAAGAAGTGTGCTTATTTACATTTGATTAGAAGTTTGCGTAACCTTGGTCTTCAGGCGGTATTCCCTGCCTTCCAGTGCTCTGAGTGAGGCAAACGGCCTGGCTGGCTTTTGCAAGTCGAGCCCGGATTCCACCTCCCCATCCCCTGTAGTAGACATCTTGGATCAAGATAGGTGAAGTCGCTAACTTCCTCAATTTCCCGTCTCGCTTCAGTTTGATGTGTCTTGGACTCTGGCATTCATTCTCCATGGCTCTTTGTCTTTTGGTGTGTGACCTTAAAGCCAAGGTTTCCCAGCTGTTGTTGCCAATGGCATCTGTTTTCTATGTTTTTTTTATTGTCTTGGTAGCGATGTGACATCAGGGCAATGTCGTCTGCAAAGTCCAAGTCTTCCCAGTGTTGTTTGTTGCTACCTTTTGTCGTGGTCCATCTGATTCCCCTCTCTCTCTGTCTGTGGCGTTCTTCTAATCAGTCCATGGCCAGGATGAGAGGAATGGCGATAGGATGCAGCCCTGTTCAATCCCGTGCTGACACTGATAGCGTTTTTCTGTGTGCTCTGTGTCTGCAGATCACCTTGTGATAACTGAAGTCACTGTACAGCATTTCAAAGACCCGGACAAGTTTTGCAGGGGAGGGGATTCCGTAGTGTATCAGGATTTTCCATAAGGACTACTCCGGTGGATGCTGGTCCAAATGCCTTCTCCAGGTCAATTTGAAGTTGATGTTTACAACGCGCACCCCCTCTCCCCGCAGACACTCATTGCTCTGTTCCAGATCTGGCGCAGAGTGACAGATATGATCTGAGAGGATCGTCCAGGGCGAAAGCCTGCTTGTTGTGGACGAAGGTATCCTCTCAAGGGTTTCCGGCAGCCTTGTCCATCACAACCTTGCTAAATACCTTGTGTGAGAGAAAGAAGTGTTTATGCCCCTCCAGTTGTAGCAGTCTCCAGATCTTCCCTTTTTGGGCAACTGAAGATAAGACCAGGTTTCCACGCTTCAGGGGTCTGGCCGTTTCCCAAAACTGTCTGAAGATCTTCGGGGGCAGTAATAGGGGCTGTCACATTAATATCTGCTTTCAACATATCTGCTGTTACCCATCTGCCCCTGGTGCTTTTCCGTTCTTCATGGTTTTTTTGAGTGGGCTGTCACTTTTCTAGGCTCGGTGGATCGATGCAGATGTCCGGGTCTATACCTGCCCGGTTGGATATCTGCTAGCTGAGGGGTGGGTCTGGTCTGTCAGAACTGACTCTAAATGTTCTTTCCTCGCGCTGTAGTTTTTCTGCCTCTCCCTTTCAACGGACCTTCCCATTCTGTCCTTTACTGGTACATCATTGTTTTGGAACCCATTGTTTAGCTGCTTGTTTATCTTGTACAGCGTTTTTAGATCATTTCTTACCCGCTGCTTCCTCTGCCGCGTCTGCAGTTTCTCGATGTAGTCCTTCCTGGTCAGCTCTTGTAATCTTCTTTACTCTTTAGTTTATTTCTGTATATCTTCTCTGTTGCTGCACTTTCAATGCGTTTGTGGTTGTTGTTGAGCTTCTGCTTTGTCAGCTTTCTTTTCATCGATCTTTTCCCAGGAGTTCCTTTCTTTATCCCACTATTCCTTCTTCTTGCGGCGGAAGCCTAGTTACTTTTCTCCGCTTCCCGGCAAGCGCCTAGGTTGAAGATGTCTATTGTCAAACTCTTGTTGTTCCCTATCGCCTGGAATCTGGTCTTTATTTCCACAGCAAAGCTTGTTTGGTGAGCGTTTATTCAGTCTGTCGAGTCTTCTATTCTCTGCTGACGTGCCTGTCTTCCTCGTGTTCGGGCGTGTTTCAGGGAGGAAAACGGTGGCCAACACAAGGGTGTGTTTTGTCACTGGCAACATTGCTCCGCTGTAGGCCGTGACATCTGATGGGGAGCTCCTCCATCTCCGATTGACTATGATGGGATCTACGGGTTTTTGGTGGTCCCGTTTGGTGAGTCCATTGTTTTGTGAACATCTCTGTGTTGAAAACAAGGGTGCCTCCAAATCTAACAGGTTGTTCTCTGCACAGAAGTCTGCTCGTCTTTCTCCATTATCGTGATGGTAACAATTCCATGTGGCCCATACATGCTCCCTCCCGATGTTGTCATGCCCATCTTTGCATTTTTAAATCGCCAAGGATCAGTACCATGTCATGGGCGCAAATACTCTCCGCTGCTGCTTGGAGCTTGATCGTTAAAATGCATCCTTGGCTTCTATATCTGCATCTTCGGTTTGGGTGCGTAGCAAACTTAGAACTGTCAGCTTGGTGTATTTGGAGTTGGAATCTTGCCTTCAAAGTCTTGGTCCAAATGGTTTCCACATTTAGTAATGCTTTTTCTGTTTTTCTGTTG
>JAFLJL010017695.1:7500-10000 GCA_018398815.1 Conus ventricosus | reverse complement strand
ACACTCATACACTCTCACACAATCATACAACACGACCACACACACAAACCACACACACACACACACACACACACACACACACGACTTCACACCACACAACACCCACACAACACACAACACACACACACACACACACTCGCACGCACCATCACACAAAACACACCACAACAACACACACACACACACAAACCACACACATCACACACGGACTACACACCACACAAACACACCACACACGATACCAACACACACACACACACACACACCACACACACACACACACACACACATATATATATATATATATCACCAGACATATATATATATATATATATATATATATATATATATATATATATATATATATATATATATAGACAATGGTAGTGGATACAGCAGAGATTTAAATAAAATGCCTCAACCGAACTGGGAGCAACATTTGTTAAAAAGTAAGGTTTAAAACTATCTACAGCGCGCGCTGTTTCATGCAATGCAATCATCAGGTGTGGTGGGTCTGTGATGCCGGTGTTTTATAACTGTTATGTTGTCTGTCCATCACGTGCGTCTGAGTTTCGTGTGTTTGGTTCTTGTTCACTGATGGAATTTCCACTTGCTGCCTGCAGTTGTAAACCATTTCTATCTAGTATTTAAAGTTGCAGTTGTGGTTTGCATGTATTATGTACTTTTCTGTTGAGCATAGGTTACATCTTTTGAATGAAAATGTTTTGTTGTTGGTGCTGCTCTTTCTGGATTTTCCAGGATTTATTGTATTCTATCTTTTTCTCTTTTGAGCTTCAAGATGAATTTCTCAATTCTGTTTGGTTTTTGTATCTTTCTTTGTTAAATGAAGTTTGTGGTTTGCTTATCTAGTTTTTTTAAATTGGTTTTCAGATGATACCTATATATGTTGTCTTTCTGCGTTCTCTGTGTTACAGTGGCTGGTACCACAATGCCTGTTGTGAGGCATATGTTTGCTCCAGAGGGCACGGTTCTTTCTTGAATACAGTGACAGGATTTCCTTCATCACCCTCCGTTTTTCCTCTCGCTGTACTGCTTTTCATTTCTGTTGGTTGAAGCAATTGATGTTTTTAGGTTGGGCATACATGAGTATGATAATTTTGATGCTGTTTTTGTCTGAATATCTTGGACTATTTTGTGCTCTTTTGGGAATGATGATGTTAGGGATTTCTAAAGAATTCTTTCCCTATATTTGTTTTCACTTCTTCAGTCTATGGGGGGTTGTACCATATGATCTTTTTTTTCCTGTTCTTCTTGTGTCTGCTTCTGTCATTATCTGGGTCATATTGTAGTTTTAGGTTGTAGCCACTTTTGTGTAACGCTTCTTCGATATTCAGCTGCAGCGTTATTGAATGCTGTTTCATTGATGAACAGGTTAATAATTCTTATTTATGCCTCTGGGTATTGTTTTTAGTATGGAAAGGTGGCTGGTTACTTTTGATTTTACATAGACAGGTGTATCATTTGGGTTTTTTGTATGGTTTATAATGTGCTGGTTGAGACAAACGTTATATCTAGATCGTTCACTATCTTTTTATTGGCTTCTTATAGTGATTTTTAGATTTTGGGTTTTGGAAGATTGTACACAGTTCTTTTTTCTTATTTTCATTGTTTCTAGGGTTGTCATTCAGCGCAGCGAGGCCGTCATCCTGTACAAGTCCGCTCTTGTTTTCCAAGTTTTCGTTTGAATGTTAGTCAGCATGACAGTCCGAACCAGTTCGCAAGTGTCAGGCACCATCATACGATCCCATTGTGTCATCAAAAGTTTGAATTCTTGTTTGCGCTCTTGGTCCAGTTTCATTTTTTGCTTGTGTAGTAGAGGTTTTCTTTGTATGGGGAATTGATTTCCATTTCGGACCCTGATATGTCCAGTGATTTGCTGGCAAATTTTTTAGCTTTGGATGAGCAGGATCTTCAATCTATAGATGTTGTAGAAGTCTACTATTATCCCAAATGTTGTAAAAAAACTGTATTATCTTGCTTGTTGATTCTTGCAAACCTTTGTATGGCTTCGTTCCCTATGTGTTTTTCAGAGGTTGAGTTAATGTGTTCTCTCTTATTGTTTTTTATGGCTTTTATAAGATTTTTTTGCTGATTTTTCTAATTCAGATTTGGAATGGGTTTTTTCAATCTGCATGTTGGGTTATTCAGGGCACGTGGGTTGTGGTCTTTTTAAGTGTTATGAAAGCTTTCTCTTGCTGCTGTTGTGTCTCACTCTATCGCTTAGGTCCATTTGGTGCACAAGCTCCTTTTCTTTTTTTTCTAATGTATCGTAGGTAGTTTTATCAGCTCTTTTGTAATTTTTTGGATGTTTTTGTCGAGAAGCTGTGAGTAACTCTTTAGTTTCCATTTTGGAGAAGTGGCTGGGTGTGTCTGCTTTCACAAATATTTTTTTGTCATTTTGGATTTGTTTGATTCATTTTTTAACGATGTTTGGAATTCATTGTTTGATGTTTTGAATTCTATATTGGCAATCATCCTT
>JAFLJL010017694.1:14450-35213 GCA_018398815.1 Conus ventricosus | reverse complement strand
ATCAGTGGCAACAGCTGCTGCTCGTAATTGAATGTGCAAGAGCTGCTGCTCTTGTATGGTGATCCACAAGAGTCCATGCTGACAAAACATCAGTCATGTTCGACATTAATGCGTATATTTTACACAACACGGAACCTTTCCTTAAAATGAACGGCACATCAAACGTAATACAGAGCCATTCCTGAAGGGGACGCAGTATCAACGGTCAGAGCAGGCCAGTACTAGGAACAGAACACTTGAGCTGGACGCAGGAAGACGGAGAGAAATCACAATTATCATGAAAGTTCCAAACATACCAAACAGTAGTACAACAGGTAAGCTAAGTTTCCAGATCAGTTTGGCAGTATACACAAATGGCTGATACAAATCATACCATTCATAATCATACGGATACCAGTCCTGGTCAGACATCTTGATTCAGTTAACTCTTAATGTCATGGATGTGAGGAGTGGAGAGGGAGGTGGGGTAGGGGGCAGTGCTCAAATTTACACTGAGGGCTCAGTTGTCAGTGATCGAACTTTGCGTCAGTTCTGCGTATATAACTGCAATGCAGAATGTGTCATGGTTAAACATTACTGGAGTTTGTGCTTCTCATAAATGTAGTGCTACTATCATATGTCTCTATGTCTCAGTATGTGGGAGACGAAGAACCTAAGTCACCATGAGAAATGACATGTGGAGAGAGAGAGAGAGAGAGAGAGAGAGAGAGAGAGAGAGAGAGAGAGAGGGGAGAGAGAGAGAGGAGAGAAAAGAGAGAGTGAGAGAGAGGAGAGAGAGAGAGAGAGAGAGGAGAGAGAGAGAGAGAGAGAGAGAGGAGTACAATCACAATTAAGCATGTGACTTAAAAGTTAGGTATTCTAATTTGATATGATATTGGCAATCTTTATGCATTAGTGTGTGAACACCACGGACTTTTCTGCATACACACAGACACACAGACACACAGACTCACACACACACACACACACACACACACACACACACACACACACACACACACACACACACACACACACACACACACACACACACACACACACACACACACACACACACACACACACCACACACACACACACACACACACACACACACACACTAGTGATCTGATGCAGTAGGTAGTAGACTGAAAATACCCGTTTTCCCTTCCCTCTGTAGAAATGTTCAAGGGCTTGGTATCTTCTGTCTGTGCAAGCATCTTTGGTGATCATGGCCTTTTTCCCCCACTATATAACCAGTTCTTCATTTGGGTTGTTTTCTGGTTTGTTTTTGTTTTCTGTGGAGTAAAAAACTGTCAACCATCAAACACAAGTTTCATGTTTTGCCCACTTCTATGAAATGCAGTTTCACAAGCAGCCAGCAAGCTGAAATTTATCAGAGTGGGGGGAAAACTCTTTCCTTCTTCTTTATTGCTTTGTTTTGTTTGGTTTGTTGTTGTTATTCTTCTTATCCTTGTTATTATTATTAATCTACTGTTATTCTTTATTTAGCTGAAAGATAGCATGGTGAAAAGGATAGAAAACTTTATGGAACTGCAACCAGGTGTTAATAAGAATGTCTTGCAAGCACAGTCTTTGCTGGCAAATGGGTTATATCGCTTCCCTTCTTTTAGGCCATCCTCGTAGATCATGCTTACAGTGCTGTGTCGGCGAGGTCGTTCCTGTGAATGGCGTGCAGTACATTACTCTGATTCATCAGACACCTTGAGTATTTGTCAGTCGTTTTTCAACTATTTTTTCTAGTATTTTTCCAACTTGAGATGTTAATGCTATTGGTCGATAACTATCAATTGCAGACCTAGGTTTACCTTGTTTTGGAACTGGTATTACCACTATCCTCTTCCAGAAAGTAGGAAGAGTTCCATTTAACCAACATTTTTGTGTGTGTGTGTGTGTGTGTGTGTGTGTGTGTGTGTGTGTGTGTGTGTGTGTGTGTGTGTGTGTGTGTGTGTGTGTGGTGTGTGTGTGTGTGTGTGTGTGTGTGTGTGTGTGTGTGTGTGTGTGTGTGTGTGTGTGTGTGTGTGTGTGGTGTGTGTGTGTGAGTGTGTGTGTGTGTGTGTGTGTGTGTGTGTGTGTGTGTGTGTGTGTGTGTGTGTGTGTGTGTGTGTGTGTGTGTGTGACGTGTGTGTGTGTGTGTGTGTGCGCGCGCGCGCGTGTGTGTGTGTGTGTAAATCATTTTGACTTCTAATATTTTGTCAATCATTTTGGTCACAGTAGATATCATTCTTTGCAACTTAACTGCCACCGCACCCCTACACCCCCTATCCCCCTCCCTTCCACACACACACCACACACACACACACACACACACACACACACACACACACACACACACACACACACACACACCACACACACACACACACACCCTGCTCCCCGCTTCCCACCCCCACCTCATACCCCGTCCTGATCCCTCTCCCTTTCTCTCTCCAGAACCGCTCCTGACACGTCCTCGCATGCTATGTGAAGTTTTTTGAAAACTCAACAAACATACTACGGTATTGCACACCAGCCTTTTCTGGGATTGCATTCTTCTTAAAACTGAAAAGGCAGAGGAGTCAAATTACCACTTTCCGCGGTCATGAGGAGAAACCACCAAGTTTCGAAATATCGGTATATGACCAGGAGTTATATGTTAGTGAGTTTCCCTCCTATTGGAGGATGTCTCTCTCCCTCGACAGCGACATCTTGTCTTTTCGCGATATCTAACTGGAAAAATGAACAGTTTGTCCACACTTCATTATAAGCGGTACAGTGGAACAGAAAGTGTTCTTCGTCGTCAATGATGTGTCTACATGCAGGACAAGTAGAGAGAGAGAGGAGGAGAGAGAGAAAAGAGAGAGAGAAGACAGACAGACAGACAGGCAGACAGAAAAGAAAGAGAGGGCAGACAGACAGGGGGGAGAGAGAGAGGGAGAAAATGGGGCTACCCTTGCACCACAGTTATACAGCCGGTGTGATAATTCTCAGAGGAGGGGAGGCGAGCGTGAAGGGGGGGGGGGGGGGGGGGGGGGGGGGGGGCTCGGGGGAATGGAGGGGGTCCATGTCCCCAAAGCACGAGTACTTTCAGCCTGGTTTCATTAGCTATGAATTGATCAGTGAGTGAGACACGCTAATGGTGGGGGAAAGCAGGGAAGGGAAGGGTCTGTATGCCGCACACAGTAGAGGAAGACATGAACTGGAACGTCAGTTTCAGTCGGGTATTTATCATATGACTGACGTTGCTTGGGTCAGTGAACCGTAGACATCGGCCATTCTGACTGTTGACATCTTTTGGCCTCCCGTGTATCCTTACATTACATGGATCTTTTGTTGGATGGCACTTAACCATTTTTTTTTTTTTTTATATATTCTGCTCTTCGCTACCTGCCCTGGGACTCGGCTGGATTGGGATTTTTTTTTTAACCCACAGAATTACAGGTAGTAAATCTCGGGCAGATGTCATAGATGAGAATGAGGCCGAATACTGCTGAGGACTGTCACACAAAAGACGAAAAGTCGACCTGGTGGGCGGCACAATTGGTTCTGTTCTCACGACAGCGTTCCACGGTTACCCTGTGCTGTCAGAAGGGGTTAGATGTTACGGTTTACACCCTCTTCTTCTTCTTCGCTCTCCCTTCTGCCACCCCAGCCGTCCCCTCTCTCCTTCTCCTTTGTTTTAATTTCCTGCCTTTTGCCAAGTCATTTTCGTGATGATAGAGGAATTGTTTGGCAGCGCTCCGTCTCTCTCTCTCTCCCCTCTCTCTCTCTCTCTCTCTCTCTCTCTCTCTCTCTCTCTCTCTCTCTCTCTCTCTCTCTCTCTCTCTCTCTCTCTCTCTCTCTCTCTCTCTCTCTCTCTCTCTCTCCCTCTCTCTCTGTCTCTCTCTTCTCTCTCTGTCTCTCTCTCTCTCCCTCTCTCTCCTCTTTCTCTTTATGCTTTGTCTCTCTCTCTCTCTCTCTCTCTCTCTCTCTCTCTCTCTCTCTCTCTCTCTCTCTCCCTCCCTCCCTCACTCTCTCTCTCTCTCTCTCTCTCTCTCTCTCTCTCTCTCTCTCTCTCTCTCTCTCTCCTCTTTCTTTCTATGTCTCTCTCTTTCTCTCTCTCCCTCCCTCCCTCCTCCTCCTCCTCCTCCGTCTGCTTCTCTTCCCCCACTTCCTCGGCATGCTTTTCCTCCCTATCCTGTTTTCTAACACTCGTCAATTAGCCCCAAATGCTCGTGACTTCTGCTTCGTCCCGTCCTACGAGATCCTAGTGACGTGGGAATGTCAGCACAGAAATCAGCCGGGCTGTTCCTCTCACACGACTGCAAGCTGGATTTGATTACCATTCCAGGAACCCTCACAGGCGGACGGTACATCCGAGATGTCCTTGAGCGGTCGTTGTGCCCCATTTTGACAACCACCCACTTGCCACCAGATCAGTGTAACATGGATGACAACGCAGGCCTCATCGTGCTCAAGCAGTAGCAGGCTTTCTCCAGCAAGAAGCAGTGCAGACCGACAAAATTCAACATCGGCAAAGTCTACAGTTTCGTGAAATCAGTACAGCAATTTGTTTGTTCGTTTGTTTGTTTTGAATATTCTTGCTAACAGACAAATAAACAAACAAACAGAGTAGTAGACGTGGGTAAGAAAATCATCTTCTTGGCGGAGGTAAACAACGTTTGCAGTCGCTTGCCAGTCAGGGGCAATATACCTCAAAGGCTGAGCTGTGACAAAAATGTGTTGACGTAAGGGCTCATTCCCTGACAAGATGACGCAAGCAGCTTTGGGTGTCACGGAGAATACAAAAGCTTTTTGGCTTAATCTGCTTTCTTATGTCTGGATGAAAACGAACTTTTTTTTCAAGTGTGTCATGAAGGAGTTGTCCAATGTCAGGCAAAGAGGGTACAGCTTGCAGATTCCATGTTTCCTGTTTAGAATAGGTAAACCCAGAAGTCATCAGAGCAAACTTTGGCAATGTTCTATGGTGCCTGTTGCAGGCAGAAGTATGGAGGAGTGCCAAGTGTCAGGAATCGACTCATCCTTCAGGGCCAAAACGTATCTACAGTACTGGTAGATGTCTCTACGCCATATTTTAAAGGGAAGGTATGGGCAGTAGCCCTTCGGCGACCTGCGTACTCCCTACTGATTGGCAATTCAGTGTGCTTTGGAGACGGTCAACGTCGGGAGATTTCATCAGAGTTGCCAGCAGAAGTATTTGTGGCTGCCACCACACGTTCCCAAGCACAGAGAGAGAAAGAGCATTGAAACCCCTCCTGAAGCCCTGACTCAGCATGACATCTTGACCATGGATCCTCAAATGTAGCAACTTGCAAACAAAGGATCCATCCCTCAACAAGATCCGGAGTTTGGTTGGGGGTCAGCAGGATGTCCCGCAGCAGCGCAGAAGAGTGTGTGAGACGCAAAGAACTTGTACACAGGCGTTTCACATCACCTACTTCAGCTGCCACTGCTCCAGAAGCTCTCCGCAGTACGGTCATGCGCCTAGGCCACAATACCCCTATGGCCGGACATTTGGGAAACTACGTCCGACCATGGAGAGAATCCAGGTCTTTCATTGGCCAGGAGTGGCGAAGAACATCCAAAGGTACGGTCGCAGCTACAATGTTTGCCACCGAACAACTCCGAAGAGCCGGAACACACCAGGATGCCTATGGCTTTGTTGACATCAACAGGTTCTGCATCCTTGAGTAGAAAGCCACTGTTAAGGAAGCGAAGGAGCAGACCCAAAGTGAGTCGAACATGCGCTGATATTGAGAGCGAATGAGAACGAGTCAAACACCAACAGGACCGCTTCAAAGTCATGGAGCGTAAAACAACACATCTCTGTGACAAAGGTGACCACGGATGTATGAAGACAGCAGAGAACGCAAAACATGTGAAATGGAACCCTTCTCTAGGCAAAGGCATGACCCTTTTGCTGAAGTCCTTCGGCTGTTCAGGACTACAGGGACGCTCAGGTAAATCAGCTAGAGAAGAAAGAGGTGTGTAATTCCAGTGGATACGGACTGTTGTGCGAACAGACAAGAATGACTGGAAAGGAACCTTCAATGCCCAGTCCAAGGAAGCCATGCAGAAGAGGAAGCTGGAACAGATCAAGCTGAAGACGCCACAGAACCGACAGCAAATTGTGCAGGTTGACTCAGACCTACAGAGGGCCAGTGAGGAAGTTTCTCGCAGTCAGCACGCCTTGGTGCAACAGGTTCACAGCTTTCAGGCCGAGATCACGACATGAAGAAAGTGCTGACAGAGTTGGTCAACACTGAGCTGGTCTTCCATGCCAAGGCCTGGAATTCTGCGCACTGTGCTTCCAGACCTGAACGTCATCGACCCAGGCGGTGGCCTGGAGGAATTCAAGCTACAAATGAAGCAGCCGACGCAGTGCGTCAGGACACGGCGCGTATGGCTTTCCAGCAGTCCCAGATCAGCACAGCAGCAGTCGTCTTGCTCATCACCCTCAGTGCCACCACCTTGTCTACCCATCTCCAGTGCTTGGTTAGCAATGGGGTGCCCAGAGAGGGACTGGATGATGACACTGACTATGATAGTTGTTGATGATGAAGGCGTGACTTTGATCACAGTTCCAATCTCAAAGGCTGTCTGTTACAATCATAAATAAATGAAAAATATAATTCTTGAGATGCGGATTTCAGAACACTAGAATTAGAAACCGGAAACATGCATGTTTACACACATACACACACACACGCAACGCACGCGCGCATGCACGCACGCACGCGCAACCACATGTCCATTCAAATAGCTGAAAACGGTTGCTGTGTTAGCGAACACACAATTTCAAAAAATTCCATTCAAACAGAAACATCCACGGCAAAATACGGACTGTTCGGCATACCACTTAATGTTCTGACCCTTTCCAATGGACCAACGCCCGTTATGAGCACATGGCAGGGCTGTTTTCGTTTGTATTTGGTTTTGCTTCCTCGACAAAATAAAAGCGCCTGTGAGGTGTATAACTTTAGAATTAAAAGACCTTGCAGACGTTGCGGACTTTGAACAGAACGGTGAGTTAGGCGCTTTGTATGGTTTTGAGTACACTAAGATGGTGATTATAAACGCAAGAGGTTGGCGACAAACAAAGTTCCTAAACTAGAACAACTGCGCAATGTAGAAGCAAATAATGCTGGCCAGTATGAATATAAATAGTTCGAAAACCTGACAGCAAATGGCACTTAGAACCATATTTAGAATGGGACATAAAATTTGAATTCATAAGCCCATTTACATTTTTAACCATCAAAAAAATTTCAGAAAAGCATTCAAACTCAGGTCCTTTACATGTAAGTTTATGCCAGAGGACATAGTCAAAAAGAGATTGAAATAAGCGTATGGGAATAAACAGTACATCCTCACAGAAGAGAAACGGTTTTTGAAAGATGCTTCTATCAAAATTACAGTTCATTTCTACAAATGAAAATTAGGAGACACGTTCACAATGATATTTGAAATTTCTGTCTAAAAAGATTCCAAGTTTAAGCGGTACAGTGGAACAGAAAGTGCCGAAGATGTGACATGCAGACAAGTAGAGGAGGAGGGGAGAGAGAGAAGAGAGAGAGAAGACGGGACAGACAGACAGGCAGACAGAGAGAAGAGGGACAGACAGACAGGGAGGAGAGGGGGAGAAATGGGGCTACGTTGCACCACAGTTATACAGCGGTGTGATAATTCTCAGAGGAGGGGAGGCGAGCGTGTGGGGGGGGGGGGGGGGGGGGGGGGGGGGGGGGGGGGGCTCGGGGGAATGGAGGGGTCCAGGGTCCCCAAAGCACGAGTACTTTCAGCCTGGTTTCATTAGCTATGAATTGATCAGTGAGTGAGACACGCTAATGGTGGGGGAAAGCAGGGAAGGGAAGGGTCTGTATGCCGCACACAGTAGAGGAAGACATGAACTGGAAACGTCAGTTTCAGTCGGGTATTTATCATATGATGACGATGCTTGGGTCAGTGAACCGTAGACATCGGCCATTCTGACTGTTGACATCTTTTGGCCTCCCGTGTATCCTTACATTACATGGATCTTTTTGTTGATGGCACTTAACCATTTTTTTTTTTTTTTATATATTCTGCTCTTCGCTACCTGCCCTGGGACTCGGCTGGATTGGGATTTTTTTTTTAAACCCACAGAATTACAGGTAGTAAATCTCGGGCAGATGTCATAGATGAGAATGAGGCCGAATACTGCTGAGGACTGTCACACAAAAGACGAAAAGTCGACCTGGTGGGCGGCACAATTGGTTCTGTTCTCACGACAGCGTTCCACGGTTTCCCTGTGCTGTCAGAAGGGGTTAGATTTTTACGGTTTTACACCCTCTTCTTCTTCTTCGCTCTCCCTTCTGCCACCCCAGCCGTCCCCTCTCTCCTTCTCCTTTGTTTTAATTTCCTGCCTTTGCCAAGTCATTTTCGTGATGATAGAGGAATTGTTTGGCAGCGCTCCGTCTCTCTCTCTCTCTCTCTCTCTCTCTCTCTCTCTCTCTCTCTCTCTCTCTCTCTCTTTTCTCTCTCTCTCTCTCTCTCTCTCTCTCTCTCTCTCTCTCTCTCTCTCTCTCTCTCTCTCTCTCTCCCTCTCTCTCTGTCTCTCTCTTCTCTCTCTGTCTCTCTCTCTCTCCCTCTCTCTCTCTTTCTTTTTATGCTTTGTCTCTCTCTCTCTCTCTCTCTCTCTCTCTCTCTCTCTCTCTCTCTCTCTCTCTCTCCCTCCCTCCCTCACTCTCTCTCTCTCTCTCTCTCTCTCTCTCTCTCTCTCTCTCTCTCTCTCTCTCTCTCTCCTCTTTCTTTCTATGTCTCTCTCTTTCTCTCTCTCCCTCCCTCCCCCCTCCTCCTCCTCCTCCGTCTGCTTCTCTTCCCCCACTTCCTCGGCAGCTTTTCCTCCCTATCCTGTTTTCTAACACTCGTCAATTAGCCCCAAATGCTCGTGACTTCTGCTTCGTCCGTCCTACGAGATCCTAGTGACGTGGGAATGTCAGCACAGAAATCAGCCGGGCTGTTCCTCTCACACGACTGCAAGCTGGATTTGATTACATTCCAGGAACCCTCACAGGCGGACGGTACATCCGAGATGTCCTTGTGCCGGTCGTTGTGCCCCATTTTGACAACCACCCACTTGCCACCAGATCAGTGTACATGGATGACAACGCCCGGCCTCATCGTGCTCAAGCAGTAGCAGGCTTTCTCCAGCAAGAAGCAGTGCAGACCGACAAAATTCACATCGGCAAAAGTCTACAGTTTCGTGAAATCAGTACAGCAATTTGTTTGTTCGTTTGTTTGTTTTGAATATTCTTGCTAACAGACAAAATAAACAAACAAACAGAGTAGTAGACGTGGGTAAGAAAATCATCTTCTTGGCGGAGGTAACAACGTTGCAGTCGCTTGCCAGTCAGGGGCAATATACCTCAAAGGGTGAGCTGTGACAAAAATGTGTTGACGTAAGGGCTCATTCCCTGACAGATGACGCAAGCAGCTTTGGGTGTCACGGAGAATACAAAAGCTTTTTGGCTTAATCTGCTTTCTTATGTCTGGATGAAAACGAACTTTTTTTTCAAGTGTGTCATGAAGGAGTTGTCCAATGTCAGGCAAAGAGGGTACAGCTTGCAGATTCCATGTTTCCTGTTTAGAATAGGTAAACCCAGAAGTCATCAGAGCAAACTTTGGCAATGTTCTATGGTGCCTGTTGCAGGCAGAAGTATGGAGGAGTGCCAAGTGTCAGGAATCGACTCATCCTTCAGGGCAAAACGATCTACAGTATGGTAGATGTCTCTACGCCATATTTTAAAGGGAAGGTATGGGCAGTAGCCTTCGGCGACCTGCGTACTCCCCACTGATTGGCAATTCAGTGTGCTTTGGAGACGGTCAACGTCGGGAGATTTCATCAGAGTTGCCAGCAGAAGTATTTGTGGCTGCCACCACACGTCCCAAGCACAGAGAGAGAAAGAGGCATTGAAACCCCTCCTGAAGCCCCTGACTCAGCATGACATCTTGACCATGGATCCCTCAAATGTAAGCAACTTGCAAACAAAGGATCCATCCCTCAACAAGATCCCGGGGTTTGGTTGGGGAGTCAGCAAGGATGTCCCGCAGCAGCGCAGAAGAGTGAGTGAGACGCAAAGAACTTGTACACAGGCGTTTCACATCACCTACTTCAGCTGCCACTGCTCCAGAAGCTCTCCGCAGTACGGTCATGGCCTAGGCCACAATACCCCTATGGCCGGACATTTGGGAACACGTCCGACCATGGAGAGAATCCAGGTCTTTCATTGGCCAGGAGTGGCGAAGAACATCCAAAGGTACGGTCGCAGCTACAATGTTTGCCCCCGAACAACTCCGAAGAGCCGGAACACCAGGATGCCTATGGCTTTGTTGACATCAACAGGTTCTGCATCCTTGAGTAGAAAGCCACTGTTAAGGAAGCGAAGGAGCAGACCCAAGTGAGTCGAACATGCGCTGATATGAGAGCGAATGAGAACGAGTCAAACACCAACCAGGACCGCTTCAAAGTCATGGAGCGTAAAACAACACATCTCTGTGACAAAGGTGACCACGGATGTATGAAGACAGCAGAGAACGCAAAACATGTGAAATGGAACCCTTCTCTAGGCAAAGGCATGACCCTTTTGCTGAAAGTCCTTCGGCTGTTCAGGACTACAGGGACGCTCAGGTAAATCAGCTAGAGAAGAAAGAGGTGTGTAATTCCAGTGGATACGGACTGTTGTGCGAACAGACCAAGAATGACTGGAAAGGAACCTTCAATGCCCAGTCCAAGGAAGCCATGCAGAAGAGGAAGCTGGAACAGATCAAGCTGAAGACGCCACAGAACCGACAGCAAATTGTGCAGGTTGACTCAGACCTACAGAGGGCCAGTGAGGAAGTTTCTCGCAGTCAGCACGCCTTGGTGCAACAGGTTCACAGCTTTCAGGCCGAGATCACCGACATGAAGAAAGTGCTGACAGAGTTGGTCAACACTGAGCTGGTCTTCCATGCCAAGGCCCTGGAATTCTGCGCACTGTGCTTCCAGACCCTGAACGTCATCGACCCAGGCGGTGGCCTGGAGGAATTCAAGCTACAAATGAAGCCAGCCGACGCAGTGCGTCAGGACACGGCGCGTATGGCTTTCCAGCAGTCCCAGATCAGCAACAGCAGCAGTCGTCTTGCTCATCACCCTCAGTGCCACCACCTTGTCTACCCATCTCCAGTGCTTGGTTAGCAATGGGGTGCCCAGAGAGGGACTGGATGATGACACTGACTATGAAGTTGTTGATGATGAAGGCTGACTTTGATCACAGTTCCCAAATCTCAAAGGCTGTCTGTTACAATCATAAATAAATGAAAAATATAATTCTTGAGATGCGGATTTCAGAAACACTAGAATTAGAAAAACCGGAAACATGCATGTTTACACACATAACACACACACCGCAACGCACGCGCGCATGCACGCACGCACGCGCAACACACATGTCCATTCAAATAGCTGAAAACGTTGCTGTGTTAGCGAACACACAATTTCAAAAAATTCCCATTCAAACAGAAACATCCCACGGCAAAATACGGACTGTTCGGCATACCACTTAATGTCTGACCCTTTCCAATGGACCAACGCCCGTTATGAGCACATGGCAGGGCTGTTTTCGTTTGTATTTGGTTTTGCTTCCTCGACAAAAAAAAGCGCCTGTGAGGTGTATAACTTTAGAATTTAAAAGACCTTGCAGACGTTGCGGACTTTGAACAGAACGGTGAGTTAGGCGCTTTGTATGGTTTTGAGTACACTAAAGATGGTGATTATAAACGCAAAGAGGTTGGCGACAACAAAAAGTTTCCTAAACTAGAACAACTGCGCAATGTAGAAGCAAATAATGCTGGCCAGTATGAATATAAAATAGTTCGAAAACCTGACAGCAAATGGCACTTAGAACCATATTTAGAATGGGACATAAAATTTGAATTCATAAGCCCATTTACATTTTTAAACCATCAAAAAATTTCAGAAAAGCATTCAACTCAGGTCCTTTACATGTAAGTCTTATGCCAGAGGACAATAGTCAAAAAGAGATTGAAATAAAGCCGTATGGGAATAAACAGTACATCCTCCACAGAAGAGAAACGGTTTTGAAAGATGCTTCTACAAAATTACAGTTCATTCTACAAATGAAATTAGGAGACACGTTCACAATGATATTTGAAATTTCTGTCTTAAAAGATGAGGGGAGGAATGGGGTTGTGGGCGTTAGTGACGTCCTTTTAAAAGGAATTCTAATTAGCTGGCAAAACTTAGACGTTGACAGTCTTAAAGTTACTGTCGTCGTTCTTTACGACGGTGGGGGGATTAAGGTCGTTACAACAGTGACAAAATCAATATTAGTCTAAATAGAAACAATCTTACAGAACTGAATTGGATTAATCTTACACATTTAGACCTTATAGGATTTTATTATACTGAACAAGTTTTGACAGAGAGCATGATAAAAACAATAACTGGATTAGATTAAATTATGTTATAAAACTATGGAGCAGTTAAACTTTATGACAAAAAACCCCTCATTGTTCATTGATTTGTGGGCAGACTGGTTGTGGAAAAACAATATTTGTCCTAGACTTATTACAAACAGTTTATCGCTATAATTTTGATCATATTGTGATTTTCTGTCCAACACTTAAATGGAACAAAGCATATCATGATAGAAGGTTTATATGGACAGATGATAACATATTTTTAGTTGATCCTAGCAATAAACTGAGTGAGTGTTTAGAACAGTTTTATAAACTGTTTGAAGGAACGCAGGCACTATTTATTATAGATGACTGTTCAGCAGAAAGAGACATAGTTAAAAAGAAAAACTCTTTATCAAAACTAGCTTTTAGCGGAAGGCATGCTGGGATAAGTGTGTGGATTTTATGTCAAAAATATAACTCAGTTTTAAAAGACTTTAGAGAACAGTTAAAGATTGTAGTTTTATTTCACATGAAAGACAGAGACTCATTTGATGAATGTTTGCGTGAAAATGATGTTATTGAAAATGACCAGGAAAAACATAGGATTAAGCAAAAACTAAAATCTGAAAAGTTTAGTAAATTAGTATTGAAAACGGATAATCCTACACAGTATGTTTGTTTGTAGGAGAGAACTAGGAGAGAACTATAAAACACGGGGTCAAGGTCGGCCGCCCGAACTAGGTGAGGGCGGGTGAGCTTGACCCCGTGTTTTATAGTTCTCTCTGTTTGTCTGTCTGTCTGTCTGTCTGTCTGTCTGTCTCTCTCTCTCTCTCTCTCTCTCTCTCTCTCTCTCTCTCTCTCTCTCTCTCTCTCTCTCTCTCTCTCTCTCTCTCTCTCTCTCTCTCTCTCTTTCGTATGCAGCTGAAATTTGGGGCTTGAATGAAAAATCACATATGGAGAACGTGCATACGTACACCATGAAGTGTTCAAGTGCCAGTTCATTCATCCAGCACTGTTTTATTTGGAGAGATGGCAGATGCCCTTTGTATGTAAGTACATTTGTCAAATGTATTAACTACTGGTTGAAGATCTTGAAGCTACCCCGGTCCCGTTTGTGCATGCAAACCTATGATAGGATGCTTTTACAAATGGAAAAAAAGGTAAAGAAAACTGGGCTCATAAAGGAAAGACAGTTCTTTCGGAACAGGGTTTGGGAATCGTGTGGATGACCCAGGAAGCAGGAAACGATCCACTGTTGGCTGCAGACTCTAAGGACAGGCTTATTTGTTCTTTTAAAGACAACTGGCACTCGGACATGGAAAGCAAAGAACAGCATCGCTGGGTTTTCTCATGTAACAATGTCTGTCGTTCCGAAAAAAAAGTTCTTAATGTTATAACAAATAAATGGCACAAAATGAATGACGTAAGATTCAGGTTGAGAACTTCAGGTTTTTACGCGAACCAAAGAAAAAATGGTTTGAATGTGGAACATCCACAGAATCCCCTTGTCCTGCCTGTAGACACATTATTGACGATGAAGAACACTTCCTGTTCCACTGTACTGCATATGATGAACTGCGGGCAAACTGTTCATTTTTTCCAGTTAGACATGGCTAAAAGACAAGATGTTGCTGTCGTGTTATCAACAGATGACAAATTTGTAGTGAAATCCTTTGAGAAATTCATCGCGAAAGCGATGAAAATGAGACAGATGGAGGGTAGTCAAAATGAAGACAGTGCATTATGAGCAATATGTGGATGAATAATACCATTCATCACATGTGGAGGAGATCGGTAAGATGCAGCATCATCATTTGTTTGAGTGGATCGTCGAGTCAGTTTCACCATTTCTGTTTGCTGAGTTTCTTTTCTATCTGTCCAGTGAGGTGTCAGTTTTGATAATTGGGTTCATCACTGTACTTCACATCAGCGTCATTTGTTTTGGAAAGGACACATATACGCTGAAGACATCAGCTTTCATAGTACCATGGTGTGCTGGAACCCTGATGTCTTTGGTACCATTTCTTCCTGGGTTGTCACAGTGGGGACTTCAAGGTCATTCGGGTTTGTGCCGCATAGCATTATTCACTCAGGTTAAGTCAAACACAAAATTCCAGTGGTCAAATGTCATTCTGATCCTTAACTGCATATTATGCTTAGCAATTACGGTTGGTCAAGTTGTGATTAACAAAAGGACACCAGAATTTAGAACGATGCTTAATTCTGCTGCAAGGTCTGCGTATTTTGAAGTGCATCTGGTGAGTCTTTAAAAAACAAACAGAATTACAGACTCGCCCAATTTTTCGTTGTTAAAGTAAATCCAGTCTAGATTCTGATAATGATGATTTGGACAAATTATGATGATGTACTTTGTGACGGAAACTGAGTTAGCTTTGTTCAAATGCTTCATCATTGGTTGGGCATGTGCAGCAAAGTGTTCAAAACAATATTTAAGAACACTGATGATATGAATAAGAGAAAATGTAGTGAGATATAGCTTGGGTACCTGAAGAGGGCCTACTGGAGATCCCCAACCAATTTTCTTTTGTCATAGATGGTTCCTCTGCTTCCTTTGCTGCCAGCTGTGACCCCCAGACTCCACAATGTTGATTTCAACCAATTTCATGTGCAACATGCCCTTTCATTTGGTTGTCAACCCTATTCCCACTCCTAACTTTTCTCATGCCTGTATAATGGGGATAGCTTTGCATTAGGGAAAAAAAAAGACAGCTGAACAAAAAGCAACTGGCCTGGTCAGGAGTGCAGGGTGTTGTGTCATGACTGCCTTCAATGATAACGACATACATAGCTGCCTGTGGATGGTTGGTAGACATGTAGCAACAAGAAAGAGGGTGATCTAACCCACCACCTGGCCAAACTTTCATAAAATACATGCACACTGGGCAAACAGATCTTTTTGTGGTGGTTGTGGCTTTGCAACAGAACAAAAAAAACTTATTTCCAAGACTCTTCAGACCCCATGGGGAATGTCATTTTTCTTCCCCGCTTTTCTGTGTCTAATAAAACATGAGTCAGTATTGCGGGATGTCTCTGTGTGTATTTCTTTTTGTTTCTTGACATTTTTTGCACAGGACAATTGTTTAACAACCAGCGATTTCTGTTTGCCAGCATTTATGTGAGCCTCAGACGTACACTCAGATGTTACACAAAGACTTCTCTGAAGACCTGCGCAAGTTCCGTGCCAAGTCCAAGTCCTGGGCTGGAGAGAAGAGTGGCCATCGGCCCGGACTTCGGAACCTGAAGTTTTAACTTGTGCTTGGGAGAAGGCAGTTCACCTGTGAGGCATCAGCATGACAGTCCTGGAAGTTTTTACTGTGTTCTTTTGCCAGTTTGTTTATGAAGAGCTTTTTTTTTAATGAAAGAAACGATGCAATTGTATCTACACAAAAATTGTCAAAGAGAGAGTGAAATTGTTTATAAATGAATTGTTAAGTGACCAGTATTGTACTTTAATTGAAGATTGTATGAAAATGAGGACACTTAGAGAATTTGTAATGCGTGACACTTAGAGAATTTGTAATGCGTTCCCGTGCATAAGATCATTCCTTTTTTTTTCCCTTTTAGGATTTGTGGGATTTTATTTATGTATTTTCTGTCCAAACAACCTGTGGGATTGGCTTTTTTATTTTTTTTTGTTTGGATATTATTTTAGTTACGTTTTTTACACGCATGTCTGTTTTTCTTTACATGTGAATGCTGCTAAGATTCGATAGGCAGCATTTGAAGTGCAAATAGCAGTTGAAAGGGACAGGGCATAGTACATCTTTTAGTGGAGTGCATTGTACTGTGCCTACGCTGTGTTTGACAATAGCTGTTCACAAGCTGGTCTTCATCTTGGTGTCTGTCTGACTGACGAGGAATGAATCATTCTGTCTGACTGACGAGGGATAAATCACACAGTGGTAGTCCAAACTGGCCCAGCTGTGTGTGTCCTTTTTGAGGAGTGACAACTTGATCCTGTTTTGTAAAGTGATTATTAAGTTATTTAAAGTTATTTTGATGGGTTTAAAAAAAAAGTATCTATCGTTGTTCTGTTTTAACAAGATGTCTGGATTTGATGTGGTAGCCAGAACTAGAAATATGTTAGGTTTTCGTTTGTTTAAAAAAGTGTTTTATGCCGAGCAAGTGATGTGAGAGTGTGTATGCGTGCATGATTACTTGATTGTATTTTGGTTTAAACATGATTTCTGTTATTTTTGTGGGTGTTGGGACCATTTTGTATGTGTTTATCTGAGTATATGTTCATTCTATCTTTTTCTCTCATTTGTGTTTTTGTATGACTTCTTCACCCACGCACAGTCAGGGGTCTGTTTTGAAAGAACAATGTGCATGTTGCTGAAGTGGAAATAATATTGCTTTGGACACGGGAACTTAAGTACCATTACATAATGTAATCTTTGTTTTTTTCATTTTTGTTTGTAAAACACATGCAGCTATTTTCTAGACTTTCACTCGGTATGGACATTGACAAAAGTGCAACAGATTTGCATTGAAAGTGAAAAAGTGTGCTGGAATGAGGTGAATAAATGGGAATATGGTGGAATCTGTTGTTCATGATAACCCATCTGTTCATTTGGATGGTTTTTTTGTTTATCCTCTGCCGTCTTCCATCTGTCAGACCATGTGAACACCAAAGCACTGAAACTGGCTGAGAGGCATGGAGAAGATGGTTTCCAAGTGCTCACTAGCTTGTGAAAGCCATGCTAGGGAAAGGCAGTGAATGACTTATTTTTGATTGCATTCATGCTGTATGAATAAATGTTAATTATTGTAAATTGATTATAGATTAAAAATATATATAAAAGACGGTCACTGTAAATTGATTATAGATTAAAAACAAATACAAAATAGAGAGACTTTGTTCGATCAAACTATACTACACTTCACTGTATCAGAATAGGATGTAAAATTGTCGTTGAAACTCAGTTCATAATAACATTATAAGTGAAAACGAATCAAGCAACCAACATACGTCTTTTATATTCAGTCAAAAGGTGGGTAGGTCACTTTTTGTGGCTTATTGGAAGGCCGTTACTGGTTTTACTCAGTTTCAATAGAACGTTTTGGAAGTTGACGGTGAGCAATGGTCTGTGTGAAAGCCGCATAACAATATACTTGGTTTGTGCAGGCTGTTGATTTCAAGCAACGCTATCACAGACACATCGTAGTTAGAGCTACTACATACCACGCAGCAAAAACAACAACAAAACCACATCGATCCGCACACACGCGCGCGCGCGCGCACGTAGCAACACGACACACCCCATCTATTTTTAAACCATTACGTCAGCAAACAAGAAAAACTTTTTTTTATCGAGCGTGACTCACCGTGACAAAAAAACAAAAACAAAAACAAAAGTCAGGTAAAAAAACAAAAACAAAGAAAACAAAAACAAAAGTCAGGTAAGAAACAAAAACAAAACCACGGCGTTACATCGATCCGCACACGCGCGCAGCAACACGACACACCCCCATCTATTTTAAACCCACTACGTCAGCAAACCACCACCACCCCCACCCAACAACAACAACAAAAATAAATAATCTTTTATTAACACATGACGCCGAGCCGAGCGTGACTCACCGTGACCTTGACCCCGACACCACCACCTCCCACCCCACCACCTGCCGCGCCGCCACCTGCCGCGCATGCGCAACACCGGTGGAGGTCCCTGCCGAGGTCCCCAAAAGGGGGGTGAAACGTCCCTTACCCTACTACTTCAGATGTTGGACTCTCCCTCTCGTTAGTACTGACGTCCAGATGAACTTTGTCTGAGAGAATCCAGTGTGCTGTTTTCACTAACAGAAGTGTGAGCCACAGTGTGCAAGGTCTGGTTCCCTGACTGTTTTTGAACAGCAGAAGGTGCGGGAAGCCGAAAAGCCACGATGTTGTCTGCTCAAAGCACTTTTTGCCAGGCGATTTCATGCTGAGGTCAAGGCTCAGAGGAAACCACGGCATTTTGATGTTCTCTCCCGAGCTAACAAGCGACAAGGCTGCAGCTGCCAGACGTGCACCGCTGGTAAACAAACGGAGAAGGCTGGAGGTGAGTTGAACAGAGCAACCCCGAAGCATCACTCTCTCTTACACTATTCTTTCTTCCTTTCCATTTTCGTTGTTATTCTCGCTCACTCGCTTGCTCTCTGTCCGTCTGTCTGTCTCTGCTCACTTAACACCATTATCAAAGATGTAAAGGTGGATTGAGGAGATCAGCAGGTTCTGAAATGTTCTGCCATTTCGCACTGTCTGCCGCCTGTCTGGTGTCATGAAGCCAGAGACGGGGAGGAAGGAGAGGAAGCGGGCAGTATGAGCCAGTGAAATCAATGGACAGACACTGAGCAAGATGGCAGAGAGAAGGAGGGTGGCGGTGGCGGGGGGGAAAGAGAGAGAGAGAGAGAGAGAGAGAGAGAGAGAGGAGAGAGAGAGAGAGAGAGGAGAGAGAGAGAGAGAGAGAGAGAGAGAGGGAGAAGAGAGAGAGAGGGAGAGGAGAGAGAAGAGAGAGAGAGAGAGAGAGAGAGAGGAGAGAGAGAGAGAGAGAGAGAGAGAGAGAGAGAGAGAGAGAGAGAGAGAGAGAGAGAGAGAGAGAGAGAGAGAGAGAGAGAGAGGACGGCTGGAGGGAGGGAGAGAGGAACAGAGCGACAGAGAGTAATGGCGGAAGTTAATCTTTGACACAAGCCCCCTCCGCTGGATCCATCAATGCCCATTCCGTCCTCCCTGTAAACCGTACCCCCACCCACCCCTCTTTCCCCCTTCTCCCTGTAAACCGTACCCCCCACCCACCCCTCTTTCCCCCTTCTCCCTGTAACCGTACCCCCACCCACCCTCTTTCCCCCTTCTCCCTGTAAACCGTACCCCCCACCCACCACCTCTTTCCCCCTTGTCCCTGTAAACCGTACCCCCCACCCACCCCTCTTTCCCCCTTCTCCCTGTTTAAACCGTACCCCCACCCACCACCTCTTTCCCCCTTGTCCCTGTAAACCGTACCCCCACCCACCCCTCTTTCCCCCCTTGTCCCTGTAAACCGTACCCCCCACCCACCCCTCTTTCCCCCTTGTCCCTGTAAACCGTACCCCCCACCCACCCCTCCTTCCCCCTTGTCCCTGTAAACCGTACCCCCCACCCACCCCTCTTTCCCCCTTGTCCCTGTAAACCGTACCCCCACCCACCCCTCTTTCCCCCTTGTCCCTGTAAACCGTACCCCCCACCCACCCCTCTTTCCCCCTTCTCCCTGTAAACCTTACACCCCACCCGCCCCTCTTTCCCCCTTGTCCCTGTAAACCGTACCCCCCCCCCCACCCCTCTTTCCCCTTGTCCCTGTAAACCGTACCCTCCACCCACCCCTCTTTCCCCCTTGTCCCTGTAAACCGTACCCCCCACCCACCCCTCTTTCCCCCTTGTCCCTGTAAACCGTACCCCCCACCCACCCCTCTATCCCCCTTGTCCTCCTTTAGGGGGCGTGTGATACCCCTTATGAGCCTTATCACATGAATAATATATTGTAAATGTCTTCAGCTTCTAAAAATTTTTTCACAATTTTTGCATTCGAGTCCTGCTTGGTTTTTTTCTTTGTTTTGTTGATTTATTGTTTGTTCTTTCCTGGCGTTTTTATAATTCTATCTGTCTAATTGTTAAGTTAGTTTGTTCTCCCAACTATTCGTAAACAGTGACAGAAGACCCCGTTCTATTGTCCACCAGCTATTCCAACAGCTGACAGTAGACTAATCACGTAGTCCACCAAGCCTACTGCCAACGGTGAGAAGATGACATCACTGTAGTCCACCCAAGATATTCCAACCGTTGACAGAAGACATTCATTGTAGTCCACCAAGCTATTCCTGACACCGACGTGTTGGTTGCCTCCGGGCGACTGTAATGAAGGTTAGTAAGCCAATATGAGAATGGAAAATATGTGCGTTCACGACCACCCATGTTTATTTTGCACGAAACCCCCTCTTTCACATAGAAATCACGTCCTTCTCATGTCAGTTTTGGCCAAATTAAAACCTGTTTTTCAAAAAATTAACACGCATAAATCGCCATAAAATTGACGTTATTAGCACATTAAAATGGGGGGCTTCGTGCAATATAAGTTTTGGAGTGATCCATAAACAAACATATGTACATTTCTCTACAGGGACATAAGAAATTAAAGCAGCCGGAAGTTGTCCACGAAGACCATTGAACAGTAACAACTCATGGTGCTTGCGCACATTTGCGTGAAGCGCTCGCGGAGCAGCGATAGCTGTTGTCCAGAGCAAAACTGGCGGCTATTCGATCGCGCGATTTCTGTTTCGTGATAATTTCATTGTTCTGTTGTTTAGGTTGGT